>PVHP010022952.1:0-27851 GCA_004024765.1 Zapus hudsonius
GGATCCTGGGGTGAGGGGCTGTGTAAGAGCCCAGGTTGGCAGGCCAAAAACAAAACAAACAAACAAAAAAGAGTAAGCAAGGATATAGAATAGCAAGGGCCTGGAGGGGTGGGTCAGACGGGTTGGGGACCTGAAGGCCTTGGGGGAGGGGCCACGTATGATCCCTGGTCCCGGTCAGCAAGCCATAAACAAAAACAAAAACAAAAACAAAACATTAAGCAAGGAAATGGATTAACAAGGACCTGGAGGGGCGGGACATACGCTGGAGACCAGGAGGATGGGGGGAGAGGTTACGTAGGGGCAAGAGAAAAAGAAAAGGAAAAAAAAAATTGAAAATGAGAGACACTTAAGGACCCAGGAGGGACGGGATAGACGCGCGGAACACGCAGAGGGTGGGAGAGACATGGTGGGAACCCGAGGGAAGCTGGCAGAGGCCGAGGAAAAGCCTCTGTCAGCCAGCAGGCTGAGGCTACTCTGGCCGGGCTTGCCAGTTCGTGACAACTCACTGCCTCCGGTGAGAATCCTGTGCTGGGAGGTATCTGCAGCTCAGAGAGTGACTGCAGCTTATGTTCACGACCTGGATCCCTGCTGAAAACGCTGACCCTTGTTTCCTGAGGGACATGACGTGTCTGCTAGTCAGCCATCTTGAACCGGAAGCCCAGATTCATCTTTATATTGGCGTCCTATGATAAAATTGCTGCTGCTGCTAATTTAAAAGTTAGTCCATATGCTTTTCTTCCAATTCCATGACTCTAAGATCTGAAGATGGAAAACAGAGTATCATAGTTTGTGTTTATGATGACTTGCTGCATTTTGTGAGATACTACTTGAAAGTAATGAACTCAGCCAATAATTTACTGCTTGCATGCTAATAAACAGGAAGAAATGGCAAAAATCTAAAGCCTCACAGAATTGAAAAGTTTTGAGGCTCTTTACTCCAATCAAATGAAACAGGATTGAAAAGTCTCTTTAAACTTCAGTTAAGTAGTGTGCTAAGCTCAATACTGAAAAAAGAAGGAACATTGGGTGTCATTATAAATATGTGGAATTTGCTAGAATATCAGAAGTGTAGTAACTTTGAAAGAATAGTGATGAGAAAGACATTTTGAGCCAAAGTCTAGTAAGAGAACTCCACACATTGCCAGGACAGGGTCATCACAAGGCCTGCCTAGCTGACCTTCATGGCAATCATGGACCAGGATTGCCATGAGTTTCACCTTCTTCTTTTCACTCATTGATGTTGATTGTCTTACCTCTGTTGCAACAATGCATGCTGGGCACTGGATGCAGAGAAAAGGCATGTTGTCTTATGGTTGCTGGCTCAATAGACTATATAGGAGACCTGATAGAGAACAATATATCACTCAGAACTCCTAGATTTTCAGCCAGGTGCCGTAACTGGATAGAAGTTTTAATGACATACTCACACAGGAGTGAATGTACACTTATAGAAAAAAAAAGAGTGTACAGACATATTTAAATCCTAAAGGATTTAACTGAGGCAAAGATGGCTGGCTGTCTCTAGGAAATGTGGTTTATTATGGTATCCCTGGACAGAAGATTCTCCATAAGGGACTACCTTGCCAGGACCTTTTATATCCATGCAGATCCTATATTAATTTTACCTGAAGGAATACCTACAGACATGACACCTGTCATCATCAAACTGAGCCTTCTAAATAGTGACAGCCTGTCCCCTCTCTGATAAATTTACGGTAGTGGACTCATCAACTTTAGGAGATAATTCAGCTATAAAATGTACACATATTATGTTGTTATAATTAGAAAACTCACCTGCTGACACAGATAGCATGCATAAATAACACAACATAAACCTTCATTATGGGGCTCGAGAGATGGCTCAGTGGTTAAAGGTACTTGCCTACAAAGCCTGAACATCCAGGTTTAGTACTGAAAATGGAGTTACTGCTTTCAAAAACATAAATATGCAATCATTGATTTCATCAAAGAGTGGTGGCAACAGTTATAGTTTTAGGAGTATATCTTTATTTTTTTAAAAGTCCATGTTGAAATATTTTTCTACAAAACTTCCAATGTTACTTTTTAAGGGCAACCAAATACCCTGATGCTTTTTTGATAAAATTTTAATCATGAAAAAGTTGCCATTGTACTGTATTCTTTCCCATAGAAAGTAGGACAGTGGGTTACCCTACTTCAGATACCATGTAAAGCCATATGCACAAAGTGACTCATGCATTTGGAGTTTGTTTGCAAGAAGCCCTACCTAGTGTGCCCATTCTCTCTCCTCTCTCTCTATCTCCTTGCAAATAAGACTATTAAAAAAAATTAAAGCCTCCATTATTTTAAGTCACTGAATTTTCAGACTTTGCTATTGCCACAGTTAGTGTTACTCAATGGCTAAAACATATCATTGACGATCTTACTATATTTTTTTATTTGAATTTTATTGTGTGTCAGCTATACTAATAGGAGTGTTCATAAATGATATTTATTTCTAAAACAACTCAATTTTGGAAAAGTAATAATAGTTATTATTTTGTGACCAAATGTGAAGCTCCAGAGATTGTTATGTGCCCACAGTTGTCTAAAAAGCAGGTGACATAAATGAGGTTGAAACCATGTGTGTCAAGACCTTGTCATATTTAAAAGGGAATGATAGCTATTCATTGTTGTTACAAATAATAATTTAAGCAGAGGTCAGTCAAAGACCCTTGTAATCCCACTGCCTTCTTCCTTCTTACAGACCTTTGCTCTCTCTGACTTACCTCCCACAGAACCCAGTGCTCCTGTAGCCTTCCTTATCCTAAAGGCTTCCCATCAGCAATTGAAGCATCAGTACCCTAGCCCAGACCAGGAAGTCTCACCATGGGCAGTTCTGGCCTACAGAGAGATACAAAACAAAACTATACTGTGAAGGCCACTGCTGAGATTTCTGAGCCATAGGTAAAAGAAGATAAAGCAGGTGTGACTCGGCTACTTCCAACCTGGTCTGTACATTCCTAATAACGCCAGCAAGACATGCTGTTCACTGAGTAGGAGGGGGCTAGTCAATAAAGTGTGAGGGGAAGGTTCTCCCTATGGGCTCTGCATCTGCCCCTAAATGGGAAGGGTGGAAGTCAGCCTGGTGAGCTACAGGCTGGAGAGTAGCACTGGTTTGTCTGGACTGGGAGCTCCAGGGAACACAAATGGGAATACCATCTGCAGTTTCCCTGGTGAAGAGGAGGACTATACAGCAACACAAAGCAGGATCATTTAAGTTCAGGAAGTTCCAACCTCATAAAGACTGAAAAGAGTGATGGGTATATAAAGGCCTGAAACTTCCAGGAACACAAAAGCAAACAGCACCTGTAGTTCCCCTGGGGGGAGGAGGTCAGTGCCGCAGCTCACAGCCTAATCATTTTGGAGCAGGACATTCTAGTCTAGTGAAAGATAGAACCAGCCTGGGGATAGAACACCTCAGAAAGGAGAGATACTGGTTGACCTTAAACCTAGTGATGGAACATTGTTCCAGATAGAACACACCAAAAGGCACCCCCAAAAGGCCTCCCTCCAAATCCAAACTGAGAGCAAAAGCTCCTTCTCAGGCACCTGATTGAGGGGTAAAAGAACTCAAAACCCACCCTGCTGGGATAAGGAGGGGGAGAGGAGCAAGTAGACCTGCTCTGAATACCCCTGAACCCCAGTAGAAATACACAACAGTTTCTACACCTAGAGAAGTTCTATATTTTATACCATATACTAATCCAGAACAGCTGGCATACCCATAACCTCTGCAACTAATACATCTGTAGTTACAACACTAACCGAAACACAAATAGTACATAAAACAGAACAAGCCCAGCATACCAATGAAATCTTGTAGTGGCTCCTACAACAAGAAAACTAGACCCTTTTCAAGAAATGGGCAGAAACTAACATAAAAAAACAAACAAACAGCAATACAGGCTGAGACTCCCCAATCTAGGACACCTAGTCCCAAAATGGAAGAGGCCAATGAGATCACAGAGGAGTTAAAACCACAATGCGGAAATGAGAATAAATTAACTCCTGGTCATAACTGCAATGAGATCATGACCAGGATGATGGCTAAAATGGAAGTTGTCAAAAAAGATGTAAATGAAATGAAACTCAACAATGCTAGCAGAGACTTAATACTGAAACTAATGGAGAAAAACTTGACTGATGTCAAAACCACAGTAAGTGAACTAAAGGTAAACCAACTACAGGAGGAGCTAGATAATCAGCTGATTAAGTTTCATGAGGTCTTAACCAAGCTCAAGAACAACTTCCAGAAGACTTTAGCAAAAACAAAAGTAGATTGGAAATTGGAACTTGCCAGAGAAATGGAGAATATGAACAAAAATATAACAGAAACCATAGAACAACTCTATCTGACAGATTTATACAGAACACTTCATCCCAAGTACACAGAATATACATTCTTCTCAGCAGCCCATGGAACCTTCTCAAAAATAGACCACATACTAGGTAATAAACCATCCCTCAACAAATTCAGGAAGATCAACATAGCCCCCTGCATCATATCAGACCACAATGCATTAAAATTAGAAATTAAAAATGGGAGGGGCAGCAGAAGCTATACCAACTACTGGTGTATGAAGAGTACACACTTAAACTATGAATGGGTTGTCCAGGAAATCAAAAAGGAAATCGAACACTATCTAAAAGTAAATGATGATAAAAACACAACATACCAAAACCTATGGGACACTATGGAGGCAGTATTAAGGGGGAAATTCATAGCGCTTAATGCCTTCATAACAAAGACAGAGAGATCTAAAATCAATCACCTAATCAATTACCTAACCACCCAATTAAAGGCATTGGAAAAACAAATTGAACAATGTAACCATAGGAACTCAAGATGAAAAGAAATAATTAGGATCAGAGCTGAGATTAATTAGAAATAAAGAAAACAATTTTAAAAAATAGATAAAAAAGAGTTGGTTCTTTGAAAATATAAATAAGATTGACAAACCCGTGGCCAATCTAATTAAACAAAAGAGAGAAGACCCAAATCAACAAAATCAGATATTGAAAGCGAGAAGTCACAACAGACTCTAATGAAATTGGAAGTTTCAGCAGGTCATACTTCCAAAACCTCTACTCCATAAAATTGGAGAACCTGGAAGAAATGGATGAATTCCTGGACACCTACCAACTACTAAAGCTTAACCCAGAGCAGATAAAGCTCCTTAATAAACCTATCACACCCACAGAGATTGACAATATTATCAGAAACCTCCCCAAAAGGAAGAGCCCAGGACCAGATGGATTCTCAGCTGAATTCCACCAAACCTTCATCATAGAACTGAAACCACTCCTTCTGAAGATTTTCTGAGGCATAGGAAAAGAGGGAGGCTTTGAAATTCCTTCTTTGAAGCTAGTATCACTCTAATCCCCAACCAGACAAAGACGCAACAAGAAAGGAAAATTACAGACCTATATCCCTGATGAATTTAGATGCAAAAACCCTAAAGAAAATCTTTGCAAACTGGATACAGCAGCACATCAAAGACATTATCCACTCAGACCAAGTTGGCTTCATCCCAGGAATACAGGGATGGATCAACATACAGAAATCAATTAATGTAATCCACCACATTAATAGACTCAGCTGTAAAAACCACATGGTCATTTCAATCGACGCAGAGAAGCATTTGACAAAATTTAACACCACTTCATGTTCAAAATGCTGGAAAGGTTGGGCATAGAGGTCTTATATCTCAACATAATAAAGGCAATATAAAAAAGCTCCTAACCCCAAATCATACTCAATGGGGAAAGTCTTAAGGAGATTCCAATTGAAATAGGAACAAGACAGAGATGTCCACTCTCACTACTGCTCTTCAACTTAGTGCTTGAAGTTCTAGCCCAAGCAATAAGACAGGAGAAAAGCACAAAAGGGATTCAAATTGGAAAGGAATAATTAAAATTATTCCTCTTTGCAGATGACATCATCCTATATATAACAGACCCAAAGAATAGTATCAGTAAACTCCTGAAGGTGATAAACTCCTTCAGCAAAGTGGCAGGGTAAAAAATTAACACACAAAAATCAGAAGCCTTCCTGTATGCAAATGATATGCATACAGGAAAAGACATCAAAGAGACTTTCCCATTTCCAATAGCCTCAAAAAAATCAAATACCTTGGAATATCACTAACCAAGGATGTGAAAGACTTGTATAATGAAAACACTAAAAGCCTCAAGAAGGAAATAGAGGAGAATGGAAAAAACTGGAAGGTTGTTCCATGCTCCTGGATAGGGAGAATTAATATAGTGAAAATGGCAATCCTTCCAAAAGCAATATACAGATTCAATGCCATGCCTTTAAAAATCCCAGCCTCTTTCTTCACAGACATAGGAAAAATAATCTCAAAATTTATATGGAAGGGCAAAAGGCCTCAGATAGCCAAAGCGATCCTAAGTAAAAAGACTCACTCAAGAGGTATCACCATGCCTTATTTAAAAACATACTACTAGGCCACTGTAACAAAAACAGCATGGTACTGGCATAATAACAGGCATTCAGACCAATGGAACAGAATTGAAGACCCTGCTCTCAGTTTGAGTAACTATAGTTACTTGATCTTTGACAAAGGTGCCAACAATGTTAACTGGCATAAAGATAGTGTCTTCAACAAATGGTGCTGGACAAATTGGATTAATACCTGTAAAAAAATGAAAGTAGACCCACTCCTTTCACCATACACAAAGAAGAATTCCAAATGGATCAGGGACGTCAACACAAGACCTGAAAACCTGAAAGTCCGGAGGAAACACAAATGGCCAATTCACACTTAAGAAAGTGCTCCTCATCCTTAATCATCAGGGAAATGCAAGTCAAAACTACAATGAGATTTCACCTGACTCCAGTCAGAATTTCTATTAGCAAAAAAAAAATACAACAACAATAATTACTGGCAAGGTTTCAGGGAGAAAAAGGAACCCTCATTCACTGCTGGTAGGAATACAAACTTGTTCAACCACTGTGGAAAACAGAGTGGAGGCTCCTGAACAGTATGGACATAGAGATAACAATGGACCAAGCTATCCCTGTACTATGCATCTACCCTAGAGATGTCACACCCCAGAATTGAGACATTTGCTCAGCCATGTTTATTGCAGCCCAATTCATAAGAGCCAAGAATTGGCATAAACCCAAATGTCCATCACTGGATGAATGGATAACAAAGCTGTGGTACATTTACAAGACGGAATTTTACTCAGCAGAAAGAAAAAAACAACAACTGTACAAATTTGGAGCAGATCATACTTATCGAACTCACACAAAAACAGAAACTCAAACGCTGCATATTCTCCCTCATATGCAGTTCCTAACCAGGTTAAGCTTAAACTCTAAGCAAACCTGACAGGTGAAATGAGAGACTGTAAAAGGGATTGAAGGAAGGGGGAGGGTCGGGGGTAATTTATACAATAAGCTGAACCAATAATGAATCAAAATCATACAATCCTTATTTCCATACAGTAAGCTCTTGAGGAAGAAGACCTGCTAAGATGGGCCATGAATGGAATGGGAGGAAGAATAATTCCATGAAAAATGGATCAGACCTGTAACTCCCTGGCCCAGATATTGGTTCCTACCCACACTGAGCTATTGATCAAAGAGACCCACTAGGCCCCCAAAACAAGACAGAATTCTGTAAAAGCTCTTGAATACCCACCTCCAGTCCAAAGGTAGGATCCTGTTGCTGAAGAAACCCCAGAAAGTCATCACACAACACCGAGAGACCCTGGAAGATCCAGAATTGCAACCTGCCTCCAAGATGCTAGCACATGCAGTGCTGGAAGGTGCTACATAAGTGGCCATAGGAAATGGTCAATAATATTTGGAAAAAGGAGAGACCACTGATATAAAATGCAGACTGTTGCCATGAAAAGGCTGAACATACTGTCTCCTGGGAGAGATCAACAAGCCAAGAAATGAGCATTTGTCAATAGAGGTGCCATAACTTGGGGAGAGTATTCAACTGCTCTCAAATTGGCTAAGAAATCCACTAAGTGTCAAGGAGCCCTTAAAAGGAATTGGGACTGAGGTCAAAATCCTATGGGAACCAAAAACTTGGCCCCCAAGGAGAAACTCCCATTACTAGAGAACTACAGAGAGGCTAATCCCAATAGAATCTCACCAAATTAGAAATGTGTGCTGCATTTAACCCATATTGAACTCACTCTCCAATGGAGAGCTTATTTCTTTGTTTTTTTCAGAAG
Source organism: Zapus hudsonius (assembly GCA_004024765.1). Lineage (NCBI taxonomy): Eukaryota > Metazoa > Chordata > Mammalia > Rodentia > Dipodidae > Zapus > Zapus hudsonius. Next base: position 8,239 of record PVHP010022952.1, read on the forward strand.
GCAGTGAGAGAGCTGCAGTCATTCCAACTCCACCAAAGAAACACAGGAGGAGGGCTGACATCCTGGCAAGAAATGAACCACCCCAAGCTTATCATGTAGGCCCCAAATGAAACCCTGGAGAGAGTGAGGGGATAGCAAGAGATCTATCAGCACAGCTAATCAGTTAACCCAGGTGAAGCCAGTGAGACAGATAACAACACTTTCCAACACAATATAAAGCAGAAGTACAGAGACCATAAAGATCTCAACAATAAAGCAGTCTTAAATTTCACCCACCATGACTCAGGGAACTAAGAGGAAAAGGGAGCAGGAAGAGTGTAAGAGTCATGGAGGGGGAGAATATTCAGAGACATTGTCCCCCTCAGCAACAACACACAAGTGTGTGTGTGTGTGGGGGGGGGGGGGAATCTGGCTTTTGCTTGTGCTATCCATGACCTCTTACCACATGGAATGAACCACCTTAGAGGATACACAGTGGATTGGGGACAGGGAAGAGGGAATCAGGAATTCCAGCCTAATATTTACTAATATAATGCATCTAATTTTGGACAGTAAAAATATCAAAAAAAATTTAAAATTCCATGCCAAAATATTTTTCCATAGAACTTCTGTAATAGATATTTGTTTCCATTGTTACTTTTTTTAAGTCTTAAATATATATTTATTGTCGATAATGAGTTACATTACTCAGTGGGCAAACAATGAGTTGTTATCCCCAATGCCCCCCCCTCATCCCCAATCAACTGGATATCCTCCTCCATGGGCCGTCTGGATCAGTCCTTGTGGCAGGGGACCCTGGATAGCCTAGTACTCAGCCGGGTCCTCTTGGCCCAAGTGTGTTGTTAATGAAGGGTGCCATGCCTCTGGATAGTCTCCCTCACCACGGCTCTTAAAATCTTTCCACCCCCTCTTCCGCATAATTCCCTGAGTCATGGTGGATGAGTATTAAGGCTGCTTTAAGCTTGTGAGCTTAGGGGTCTTTGTGTTGAAGATCATTGGTTTCTGTCTCACTGGCTTATCCTGTGTTGATTTAATGGCTGTGGCTGTGGGCCCCTTGTTCATCCCGTCATTCTCTGCGGGGTTCCATTTGGATCCTCCACAGTATGACTGTGGTGGCTCCTCTCTTGCCAGAATCTCAGCTATCGGCCCACGGTCGGTTGGTAGGGTTAGATGGGCCCCAGATTTCTCTCTGCATCCTGAAAAATACAAGCACAATCTCCATTGGAGTGTGAGATCAGTGTATGTTAACAAATATACAAAATTCTGGATAACCTAGATTCTATTTTTAATAGCCTCCCTGTCAATCAGTCCCATAGTGCCTCTTGTCTTGGGAGCCCAAGAGTACGGGATATGGTGCCTATCACACTGAATCCCTAGTTCCAGACAAGGGGGTCCCCTCACTAATTGGAAAAATGGCCAAATTTGAAATCTGTTGATTGTCTCCCCCAGGCCCAGGCTCCTCCGTTGCACAAATACTCCTTTCTTGGTTCGCTGCTCTCTCCCATTAGGAGGTGTGGTCAGTCTACTCATGACCACAGATTGTGTTTCATATCAGTGGTCTCTGTTTACTCCAGCTGTCGTTGATCAGTTTCACCTGGCAGCCTGTGTAATGCCTTCCAGCACTACACTAATTGCCTTCTGGGGCTGGATACCATTCCGGACTTTGAAGGGTTTCTCAATGCTGATCAATGGCAGTCTGTGGTTTCTTCAGTAACAGGGTTTTGCCTCAGGCCTGGGGAGGGCATTCAAGAGCTTTGACAGAATTCTGTCTTGTTGTTGGAATCTCATGAGTCTCTTTAGTCAACAGCTCAGTGAAGGAAGGAACCAGTGGTTGGAACTAGGGGTTGTCAGGCTGATCTAATTATTCACAGGCTTAGACTCTCTCCTCTACCAACCATGGCCCCTCTTGCCAGTCGATGCTCACTACTTTCATTAGGTTACAGTATGCTCATGAGGATTTTATGTTTTTGAACCTATTATGGTTTATCCTCCTGCTTAAGCCATTCCCCTCCCCCATCCCTTACCCCGCATTCATAACGTCTCACTTCTTTCTACTAGTCTGCATAAAGAAAACGGTTATCCTGGTTAAGGTCCATATATGAGGAAGAATATGCGGAATTCTATTCTCTGCTCTTTTGAGTGATCACTTAGTAAGATCTGCTCAAAGTCAGATCATTTTTTCCTAAATTTCGATATTTCATTTTTCCTTTCAGCTGAGTAAAATTCCATCGTGTAAATATACCACAGTTTCTCTGTCCATTACTCCATGGATGGTCATTTGGGCTGATTCCAATTCTTGGCTATTATGAATTGAGCTGCTATAAATATAGTTATACAAATTTTTCTGCATCGAGATGTGACATCTTGTAGATAGATGCCTAGAAGAGGGATAGCTGGGTCCATTGGAAGAATTATGTCCATTCTGCTCAGAAGTCTCCACATTGCTTTCCCTAGCGGTTGAACAAGTTTGCAATCCCACCAGCAGTGAATGAGGGTTCCTTTTTCCCTGCATCCTCACCAGCAATGATTGTTGTTGGTTTTCTTTATGATTGCCATTCTGACAAGGGTAAGGTGGTATCTCATTGTCGTTTTGATTTGCATTTCCCTGATGCTTAAGGATGTTGAGCACTTTCTCAGGTGAGAAAAGGCCATTTGTGTTTTCTCCTCTGTGAATTCTCTGTTGAGATCAGTGCTCCATTTTGAGGAGGCAGTTTGCTTTTTTCTTATTAATTTATTTGAGTTCTCTGTAGGATCGAGCAATTAGGCCTCTGTCTGAGTTGTAGCTGGTGAAAATCATCTCCCAGTTTGAAGGGGGTCTATTGACTTTGAGAACGGTGTTTTTGTCTGTACAGAAGCTTTTGAGCCTGATCAGGTCCCATTGGTTAAGTGAATGTTGCACTTCCTGGGCTACTAGGGATTTGCTAAGGAAATTGTTCCTTACTCCTGTCTCATGTAGGGTTGCTCCAACTTTTTCTTCGAGGGTGTTCAGCGGTACAGGCTTGCTATTGAGGTCTTTGATCCATTTGGAGTTGATCTGTGTGCATGGTGAAAGGAGTCTATCTATTTACATTTTTTTACATCTGTTTATTCAATTTGTCCAACACCATTTGTTGAATATGCTATCTTTGGCCCAGCATACATTGTTGACACCCTTGTCAAAGACTAAGAAGCTGAAGTTATTTGCATTAAAGGCTGGGTCTTCAATTCTATTCCACTGGTCAGACTGTCTGTTTTTCTGCCAAAACCATGCTGTTTTAGTTACTATGGTTTTGTAGTATGTTTTAAAGTCACGTACAGTGATACCTCCTGCGTAATTTTTTCTGCTCAGAATAGTTGTAGCTATTCGAGGTCTCTTACCCTTCTAATAAATTTTCAGATTATTTTTTAAATGTCTGTGAAGAAGGAGGTTGGGATTTTTATTGGCATTGCATTGAATCTGTAGATTACTTTTGGCAGGATTGCCATTTTCACTATATTGATTCTCCCTATCCATGAGCATGAAATGTCTTTCCACCTCGTTACATCTTCCTCTATTTCCCTCTTGAGTGTTTCAATATTTTCCTTATATAAGTCTTTCAGTACCTTGGTTAGTGATATTCCCAGGTATTTTATTTTATTTGAGGATATAGAGACCGGGACAGTTTCTCTGATGTCTTTTTCCGAATGTTTGTCTTCTGTATATAGAAAGGCTACTGATTTTTTGTGTTAATTTTGTATCCTGCCACTCTGCTGAAGGCATTTATTACCTTCAGGAGATTACTAATACTGTTCTTTGGGTATGATATATATAAGATCATGTCATCTGCAAAGAGGGGTAGTTTGACTTCTTCCTCTCCGATTTGTATCCCTTTTATGCTATTCTCCTGTCGTATTGCTTGGGCTAGAACTTCAAGCACTATGTTAAATAGCAGTGGTGAGAGTGGACGTCCCTGTCTTGTTCCTGAGTTGAGGGGAAACTCCTTGAGTCATTCCCCATTGAGGATCATTTCTGCTTTAGGGGATCTGTATATTGACTTTATCATCTAGAGGTATAGGCCATCTATGCCTATTTTTTCCAGGGTTTTGAACATGAAGTGTTGTTGAATTTTTTCAAAAGCCTTTTCAGCATCAATTTAGATGACCATGTTGTTTTTGCTCTTGAGTTTGTTAATGTGGTGAATTATATTTATCGATTTGCGAATGTTGACCCATCCATGCATCCCTGGGATGAAGCCAACTTGGTCAGGTTGAATTATAGACTTGATATCGGTTTGTATTAGGTTTGCTAGGACTTTGTTTAGGATTTTTGCATCCAAGTTCATCAGGAATATGGGTCTGTAGTTTTCTTTCTTTGTTACATCCTTGCCTGGTTTGGGAATTAGAGCGATGGTAGCTTCATAGAAGGAGTTTGGGAGCCTACCCTCTCTTTCTATGTCCCTGACAAGCTTCAAAAAGAGAGGTTTCAGTTCTATGATGAAGGTTTGGTAGATTTCAGCTGAGAAACCATCTGGACCTGGGCTTTTCCGTTTCGGGAGGTTCTTGATTACCGATTCAATCTCTGATTTTTATCAGATTGTTTAGGGTCTTTATCTGCTCTGGTCTGAGCTTTGGAAGTTGGTAGGTGTCCAGGAATTTATCCATTTTTTTTCCAGGTTCTCTAATTTTGTAGCGTAGAGGTTTTGGAAGTATGACCTGATGATACATCCAATCTCTTCAGGATCTATTGTGATCTCACCCTTTTCATTTTTTATTTTCTTAATTTGGGCCTTCTCAGTTTTTCGTTTGATTAAGTTGGCCAGGGGTTTGTCATTCTTATTGATTTTTTCAAAGAACAAACTCTTGGATTTTTCTATTTTTTCAATCATTTTCTTTGTTTCCAAGTCATTAATCTCAGCTCTGATCTTAATTATTTCCTTGAGTCTCGAGTTCCTATGGTTGGATTTTTCCATCTGTTCTTATGACCTTATGTATGAGGATATTTGCTTGATTTAAGACCTCTCTGTCTTTTTTATGAAGGCTTTTAGATCAATGAATTTCCCCCTTAGAACTGTCTTCATTGTCTCTCATAAGTTCTGAAAGGATGTATGCTCTTTATCATTTGTTTCTAGGAAGTTCTGGATTTCCTGTCTGATTTCTTGTTTGACCCGTTCATTGTTCAGGAGCGAGTTGTTCAGTCGCCAATATCTATTGAAATTTTTGGATCCTCTCCCATTGTTAATTTCTAGCTTAAATGCGTTGTGGTCTGATATGATGCAGAGGATTACATTGATCTTTCTGAATTTGCTGAGGGATGATTTATGACCTAGTATATGGTCAATTTTGGAAAAAGTTCCATGCGCCGCTGAGAAGAATGTGTAATCTGTGTCCTTGAAGTGAAATGTTCTGTAGATGTCTGTTATCCCTAGTTAGTCAATGGTGTCATTTAGCAGCTTGATTTCCCTGCTTGTCAGTTGTTTTTGCGATCTGTCTAGGGTTGGCAGTGGAGTGTTAAAATCACCTACTGTGATGTTGTTGGCATCTATATCTGATTTGCTTCTGAGTAATTTATGCTTAATGAACTGAGGGGCCCTTGCGTTTGGTGTATACATATTTAGTATATTGATGTCTTCTTGCTGTATTGTTCCCTTGATGAGTAGGAAGTAGCCATCATCATCCTTTTTTATTGCTGTTGGCTTAAAGTCTATTTTGTCAGATATTAGAGTAGCCACACCTGCTTTTTTATTTATCCCACATGCCTGGAAAATTGTTTTCCACACTTTTATTCTTAGTAGGTTACTGTCTTTAGCGATAAAGTGTGTTTCCTGAAGGCAACAGATGGAAGGGTCCATTTTCCTGATTCAATCTGCTATCCTGTGTCATTTATAGGAGAGTTGTGCCCATTTACATTCAAAGTTATAACTGTGAGGTTTGCCATGTTGTAGAGAATATGGAGGTTGGTATCTGAGCTGTTGCTGCTATCTCTTTTGTGTTACTTTTTTGTTGTCTGTTCCTTTCCTGGGGTCGGTTACTTGTTTCGTCTGCAAGGGATATCTCATGAAGTATCTTTTGAAGGTTTGGCTTTGTGTTCAAGTAATTGTAAAGCTGATTAGTCTCGTGGAATACTTTAATTCCTCCATCAATTATGATGGATAATTTTGCTAGGTAGAGTAGTCTAGGTTGGAATGTGCACTTCTTTAGGCCTAGTATTGCTTTGTTCCAAGCTCTCCTTGTTTTTAAAGTTTCTATGGAGAAGTCTGATGTGATTCTGATGGGTTTTCCTTTATATGTGAGTTTCCTTTCTCTCGTTGCTCTAAGGACTCTCTCTTTATCCTCAATGTTTGGCATTTTAACTAAGATATGTCTTGGGGTGTTCCTCCTTTGATCCAATTTGTTTGGGATCCTCCGTATCTCTTTGGTTGTACAGGACTATGTCTTGCCATGTATGGAAAGTTTTCTTGAATAATTCTGTTGAAAATATTTTCTATGCCCCTAGCTTGGTTTTCTTCTCCTTCTGGTATCCCCATGATCCTGATATTAGGTCTTTTTATGGTATCCCACATTTCCCTTGAGTCTTGCTCACTTGCTCTTTTGAATTTTGTCAAGTTTCTGATTTCCCTTGAATTCTCCTCTGTTCTGTCTTCCATGTCTGAGGTTCTGTTTTCCCAGTCATTGATCCTATTGGTATGAGATTCTAGGGATGTTCTTATTATTTCAATGTGGTTTTTGTTTTCAGCAACATCTTTCTGGTTTGCTTCTATCATCCTGTTGAGATGTGATTTCATTTCAAGGTTTGATTTAATTATTTCTTTCTGAGAGTCATTCTTATATTTGCAGATGTCTTTGGTTAATTTGGAAAGCTGGTTTTTGATACCTTCAGTTTGTTGGCTTGTCTTTAGTTCTGGTATGTCTCTTCTGACATCCATTTGATTCTCCTCTAATATATTAAGCCTGGTGGCAAAGCTAATGAGCTGACTTTGCACCCATTCAATAGGTTGATCCATCTTTTCTTGCAAGACTAACATTAAGTTCTCCTTAGGATCTGTGCCAGTATGATCGGGGTTTAGCGTCGTGTCATCCTGGTCCTGCTTCTGCTCTCTTTCTTTAATGGTGTTGTTGTTGTCATTTGGTGCAGTTTCCTCAGTTGGTGTAACATTGTTGCGTTGAGGTCTGCCCATTTCGATTCTACTTGAGGTGGTTGGTGGAATGCCTTTGAGATATCTGCAGGGGTCGGTGGGTATGCGGGATGGCAAAGCGCTGTGGGCAGTGGGGTGTGTTCAGTTGTCGGGGCTGTGTGGTTTGGTGGTTGTGGGGAGGGGTAGCATACTCCTGGATGTCGTGGGTATGGAGGGTGGGGCCACCAGATTAGACACGCCAGGGGAACAGGCCCACAGAGGTCTGTAGTCCCTGGGGATGGGGTCTGTGGGGGGAGGGGTGGGGTTGAGTCTGCTGAGATCCCTGGAACTAGTGTTGCTGGGATCTCTGGGCACAGATAGAGGGGCTGATGGGTTCCTCAGGCCAGAAAAGGAGCAGAGACTTGCTGGAGGCCAGAGGGCGGGGGGAGGGGCTACAAAGGAGGCCCTGGTGGAACGGGTGAAAGTGAAAGTAAATAAACAAGAAAGCTGTGTAGTGAGGGGAGAGGGGCTATGAAGGAGGCCCCGGTTGGACAGGTGAAAGAGAAAGAAAATGAACAAGAAAGCTGAGCAGTGAGGAGGAGGGGTGGAGCAGTCGCGCTGGAGGCCGGAGAGCGGCTGGGCGGGTTGGAGGGGGGAGGAGCTACATACAGAGGCCGATGGAGAAAGAATATTAATATAAGAAATAAAATAAAAAGAAAACAACAAAAAGTTGAAAAGAAAGACATGCAAGTGCCCTGGAGGGGTGGGATAGACAGAGGGCAGGAGGGTGGGGGCCAAAACACAAGGCAAGAAAATGAAAGCCTCAGGCTTCTGCAGGCTGAAGCTGTTCTGGCACAGCCTGCCTGGACGACTCACTGCCTCCTGCAAGCGCTGGTCCACACTGGCGGCTTCCAGTTGTGCGGATCCTGTGCTCGGAGGTGTCTGGAATTCAGCGTGTGGCCACAGCTTGTGTCCACAACCTGGATCCCTGCTGAAAACCATGGCTCTTATTCTCCATTGTTACTTTTTAAGGGCAGCTAAATATCCTGATACTTTTTTCATAAAATTTTAATCATGGAAAATTGACATTGTACTGTACATTGAAATGATGTGGACAGTGGTTCACCCTACTTCAGATCTCTTCAATCAGCTTCAATCCTCAGGAGTACTGTAGTTCTGTATCAAGCTCAGAGCTGCAGACCTACACAAGCTATGTGAAGGGTGTTTTCTGTTCAGACTCCTCTCAAGTCAAGGATATTGATGACACTTGGTCATATACACTGTAGATAGGCTCATATTATTACATTGGTCTTGGACTGCTTTCTTCCTGCTTCTCACAGACCTAGCCTTCCTCCTTCTTTGCAGTGTCCCAAAATGTATCACTAAGAACAGAAAATCTCTTGCTGGTCTTTCTCTTCATGAGAACTTGGCTTGACTTGAGATTATGGTTAGCATTGTTAACTGAAAGCTCAGATGCAGCAGTTTTTGAAATGGGGATACTTGCCTGTTTAAAAAAAAATTAATGGAGGGCCAGACATGAAGCAAGTTCATACCCTGTTGTCCTAACAAATGGGAAGCTGAGGCAGCAGATTGTGAATTGAGGCAAGCAAAGGATACATAGTGAGTGCCAGGCCAGCCTGTGCTATGAGACCCTGACTCAGGGAAATAACAAAAATCCAACAATCATAACAGAGAGATTTGTTTGGTCTTGGGCATTTCTTTACTTTGAAGTTCAACTTTTCTGGAGACAACTTCATAGACAATGTTGAGGTGGGTTTCTACAGTGGTTGTAAATCCAATCCAGTTGACAGTGAATATTAACCATCACAATGGTGGATCCAAAGTGTACTAGAAGTTTCCAAGGGAAGAACTGCCGTTTCTTTTGCTGTCTTCACATTGTTTTCCTCTTCCGCTTCTGCATATCGGATTCTCTGTAAGTCTATGTGGAATATCCCTCCTCTTCTGCATATCTCATTCTTTATAAGTCTGTGTGGAATATCCCTCTGTTTCTGTATTCTAAGGACATTTAATAGCATTTAAGGATTTAAGGTCCTGGTAAGTGAAAAATAATCCATACTCTGGTTTTTCCTCAGATTGTATAGAGACTGCCTTTTCTAAATAATCTAGAGAGGTTTTCCCATGTCAGAAAATGAGCTTAATTTCATTTATAAGTTCCATTTCTTTTGTCAAATAAGATAACATTTACATGTTCCAAAGATTATGCATTGATATCTTGGGATATCTTTTATTTTTTATTCAAATATACATTTCTTTTGGAGACAGAATCTCACTCTAGCCCAGGCTGACCTGGAACTCAGCTCAGGCTGGCCTTGAATTCACAGCAGTCTTCCCATATCAACCTCCCAAATGCTGGTTTTAAAAGTGTGTACCATCATGCATGTCCATTTTTGGTTAAATATTTTTTTTTGTTTAACAGCACTGAAATTGAAAATCTAAAGGCTTAAATATTGTGCCTGAGGTTCCATAGCTAAAATTGGTATAGACAAGATTCAGACCCTATGTGAACACTAAATTTCTTCCATAATATGTTAATTTTATTTATAAGGTCTGATAAAGTATGTGAGTACAATAGCCAGCCATAATAATAAACAAATTGTTTTAAGACTTTTGCTTTTAGGAAATTTTTGTTTGTTTTTCAAAGTAGGGTTTTGCTCTATTGTAGGCTGTCTCAGGGTGGCCTTGAACTCACAGCAATTCTTGAATCCACAGCAATCCAATGCTGGAATTAAATGTGTATGCCACCAATCCTTACTAGGAAATTCTTTTTTGTATCTCACCCAAGTCTCTCATGAACCCTGAGTCAATTTCCTTTCCTTCAGGCCTTTGCAGATAAAGTGTGCCAGGATGAATGATTCATCATATCCCCTTCATTTTCAGTCATTCTCCCTGAGTTTTACAAGTTAGGTTTTTCCAAAATCATATACCAAAATATTTTCTAAGAAGTATGTTATTGCTAAAATACCTGTCTTTTTGAGTGTTCTATGTAGTTGTGTTCAAATGAGCCTTTTTATTGGCATGAGTGCAGCATGTATGATATATTCACCTATGCAGGTAGATGTGCGTGTCCCATGTGCTCATATGCTAGAAGACTCAGATGTACCCCTCTATTCTTTCATTTTATTTCCATGAGACAAAGTCTCTCACTGAACCTGAAACTCACTGTTTTCCTTTTTTCCACCTCTTCTTTAGAACCTACTTCAGAGCATTCAGTTTCCATATAACTGAATATGGTTCTGAGACAGATGAGTGAAAACCACCTTTCCCTGGGGCACCAGATAGGCATAAAGCATTGTTAAAGATCATTTTAATGCTAATGACATGACTGAGAACTTTATGGGGTTGTAAGCACTTTTTTTTTTCCTATAAATAAGTAAAGATACCAGGAATGGGCAACTTAACTCTCTAAATAGTCAACAAGAAGGGGACCCCAAATGAAGCTTGCAGGCTTCTTTTAAAGCATAAACCCATAGGTGGGAAATTTGAATTACATCACAGCATACCACAGCAAATCATATCACAGGGTGGGAAAATTGTAAAATATTCTTTTGAAATTAGTGCCTCCAGTGGCAGTAGCAGACCCTGTAAGGGTGATTGGATAGTTCAAGGAGTAGATGTGGTTTAAAGTTCCCTATTGCTTCATCTGCTAATTTTGTGCCACAGGTCTATCTTCCCTTGATAAGACAACCAGAGGGCCTGAACTTTAAGCTTCCCTCCAGTTGGATAATCCCTGGCCTGCAGCTGTTTTCCCTTAGTCATTGAGATATTGAGTCAAATGGAAAAATCTAAGACCATGGTGTCAGCAGGGTGCCTATTTGCCTTTTATGTTCTCTCATTCTCCCCTTGAGTTATGGTCATCTGGAATCCTGGAGATGTTCCTTTCAAGCTAAGGGGCTCATAGTGTTGTTTTAATACCATTAGCTGAACATCAGGGAGATCCTTTCTTTGACGAAGTTGACCAGGGCACTGATAATAGAGCATCCACATGTGAAAGCCATGATTAGGGGTAGGAAGGGTCCTGCTAAGGCAGTAAGTAGTATAGTTAGCCAAGGGGACTCGAACCAACCCTGCTGGCTTTTAGGAGCTTCTTTTCTTTTCCTTAGTCTCTTCCAGATTAGGGAGAGGCTGTCCCTCACTACCCCTGAATGATTGGTACAAAAGCAGCAAGCTTCACCCAGGGATACACAGTGCCTGCCTTGTTTTAGGGACAATAGATCTAACCCCCTAGAGTTTGGAGTGCAACCTCCACCAGGGAGTATAGGGATTCCTCCAGGTGGCTGATATATATATATATATTTTTTTTGGTGGGGGTTTTAAAGTTAGGGTCTCTAGCCGAGGCTGACCTGGAATTCACTCTGTAGTCTCAGGGTGGCATTGAACTCATGGTGATCCTCCTACCTCTGCCTCCCGAGTACTGAGATTAAAGGCTACCTGTTTATTGAGTAGTTTGAAGTTTTTATTCCTGGTAACCAAGATTGTGGTTCCTACAGTGAAAGTTCCCACCAGGACAGGGATTACAAAAGGGAGAGCCCTCTTATTTCAGAAAGAGTCAAGTCCTTTGAGATGTCTTCTTCCTGCCTCCCCTGGATAATAAAACCTGTGGGAGGATATAGACTAGAATACACAGTTCATGCGAAGCTATTTGTAAGACCCTGAGAGGGATGCAAGGTGTTATACCAAACGTGAAGGCAAACCATGTTTCCTCTGGTGCTATAAGCCAATTGGGTTTTTGTCCTTCTGGGTCTCTAACTTTTAAGTATGAACCATCATAAAAGGAGTGGAAATAGTTCCTGGAGGAGTAGCAAATTCCCTTTCCTTGCAAGTCACCTAGAGTTATTTTGGGTTAGTGACCCCAGTGACAGTGGTTTTGTATTTGGTCCTGTGTGACTTGGAGTACAGTGGAGTTAGTTCCTATCCCTACAGAATAGGGTGGCCTCAAGTCCAGGCAGAGCCAACAATCTTTAGTCTCATTTGGCTAACTGCTGTTTAAAGCTGAGAACTTCCAAGGTTTGGTATAATGACCCTTTTTGAGGTTTTGAAAAAATTTTTTTTTCTCTTGAGGGAGGGTCTGAGGAGGTGTTTGACTCAGGCTTTTAGGGAGGTTTTGTGGGAATTTTCTCCCTTATCTCTTCCCCAGACAGGAAGAGGACTTTTCCTGGTCCTATGGGGATGGGAATTCTGTTTATTCTTTATCTCTGGATAGTAAATTCTGTCTCAATATCTTTTCCTGTTAGATATAGTCTAATTCCCCAGGTCTTACCTGCCACACAGTTTGCTTCTTCCATGCTGTGCCTGTAAAGGGGTATTATCTTGATGGGAACATGACATCATAATATCCAAGATGGGCATAATCCCCAGGTTTGTACCCTCCATCTATCTTAGGGTCAATTCTTTCTAAAGTTAAGTAGGTGTCACTTATAGTCCGTTGAGGACTCTGAGGGTGGTAATTCTTCTCTGTGACTGTGAGCCCATTTGTGGGGAGTACTGAAAATGGATCCCCCTGTTTCCCCTTGTTGTCCTTGGGAGTAAGGAGGGAGAGCAGTCAACAACTCCTCATCAGGGTTTTCAGATGGTGGAAGGACTGGGTAGAAGGATGCTGATGGTGTAGTTTCTTCTTTCTTTGGTGGCTTTTTCCTTGGTCACTGCAATGAGAGTTTGTTTAGGTGGGAGAAAAGACTCCAGCCATTTAGGGGGTACCTCTAGCATCACATGTCAAGTGGAAATATATGGAACCTGGTCCTAATGACCAGGGGTCCTTTATATCACATCCTTGGCCCTGTAAACAGAGGGGAGGTTGAATGTCCTTCCCTCCGGCCAGCCTACATTGAAGGCAGGCCATTTGTTTCTGCAAAAAGTAAGGAGTTTGCCTTTGCAGACCACCAGTACCAAATAAGCCACCTGCTTTTGGAAATCCTGGAAATGGTCAAGCATTATGATTAGTGGGGTTGAAGCTGTTTGCCCCATTTCCCAGTACAACAATCCACACACAAAGACAGACTCACATGGAACACTACACTGAATTTGTGGCACCAGTGTGGAATTGAAATACAATTTCAATAAAAACTCTCAAGAGGTAAAACAGAAACTACTGAGCTGTCCATAATTCCAAATGGACCAACAGAAATATGGAGCTGCATCCTATCCCATTGTTCACGAGCTTCATCTGGCAGGAATCTACTTTACTTTAGTTCTGATACAGACAGGACAGAGTCCCCAGAAACAGATGGGACAGAGAATCTTACTGGAGGCTATGAGTCCTTACTCACCCCTCATGGGGGGGAGTGCCAATAGCCCAACAGTCTGGGTCACCCAGGCCTCCAGATTTGGCTTGAACCTCAGAAAACTTTAGACAGACATGGAGAAACAAACAGGATAGGAGAACACTCACCAGCCAGGCAGAGGTTCTGAAGCACTCAACATGGGTGTGGGGGGGGTGTCTCACCAGGAAAATCCTGGATGGGCCCCCAAATGTTAGGGTCCACAAATCATCCCAATGAAGACTACCACTCATGTATGAAAAAGCAAGAGCATTTATTTCTTAGACAGCAAACCAGCATGCAGGGGTCTAGCTTCCAACAAGAAGGTGACCCCAAATGAAGTTCGCAGGCTTCTTTTAAAGATAAACCCATAGGCAGGAAATTTGAATTACATCACAGCACACCACAGCAAATCATATCATAGAGTGGGAAAATTGTAAAATATTCTTTTGACATAATTAGTCCTGCCAGTGTCAGGAGCAGACACTGAGTTGTGGAAGTAGCTAGAGAAGGAAAGAAGAAATAGAGAAAGAGAGGGTGAGGATGGGAGACTCTAAAGAAGGGGTAAAGACCATAAGGACACAGAGAAGTGACCTGCTGTCCCTCTTCACCAGCATGGTTCCAGAAAGTTTTCTAGTCTCACAGAGGGTGCCATCTGCTGCTGAGACCTGCTGCAAAACAGGTCCAAATAGGAGGGAAATGAAAGCTGCCAGAGACCAGTATTTGAAGATCTTCTTCCAGCCTTCTGTGGAATTCTACCCAGAGACAGCAAAAGAACCACAGCCTGCCTATGAGGGTTGATGCTCTTTGTCATTCAGATATTATGATTTTGTTTTGAAGGACCTATGAAAATAGAGTTTTTTCCTCAACAAACTATTTAGCAAAAGATTAAGCCACAGAATAGGGGTTTGCGACAAGTTAGTGTCAAAAGAATTTTTTATAAATATATTTTAGATAAAATGAATTACGGAGCATGCATAAAAGGATTTTGTATAAATATATTTTAGATAAAATGAATTAAGGAGCATGCATTCAATGTGATTTCCTAGCTCCTGTGAGGATGTCTGGTTACCCCAGTCACCACCTGTAATCTTCAGCATGTGACTAGGCAAGAGATCACAGAATTCCAGGCCATCCTGGACTACTTAGCAAGATCTTATCTCAAAACCCATGGAAACTGGAGTTGATGGACGTCTGAGATCCTGTTGAGGGCTTCTTGTGGAGTTGGGTTGGAAGCTGTGGGTGGGTTGTACCTGGGGCTGCCTCTTGCAGCTGGAAGTGGGGCATCTTCTGCTAAAACAGGCCTATGCTCATCCAGGAAGCTCTGCTCATGGCTACAGCAGTCATTGAAAGGGCTTTGTTGAGGGACATCAGCAGAGGGGCCTGGGAACAGCTCATCCATATCAGCAGAATTATTGTGGTCCTCAGTGCAGGAGGGCCCATCACCAGCTTCTTGGCTGCAGGACTGCTCAGTGTGGACTTTCGGGTTGTGCATCCTGGGTTGCCATTCTAGATGATTATTAAAATGCACCCTAGTAATTTAGCTCTGTGGTTCTTGGGCCAGGTACTTACTCCTGTTGAATTCTTCCTCCAGCACTTTTGTTGCTCCTTACATATACAGTGCGCTCCTGCTGAAGTCAGGGAGCACCAGAAGATGTGGAGACCATAGCAAGAAGAGGATACATGGAGGATCTCTGGGGTGTGGGTCCTCTTGGAAACATGAGTTCATGAAGGGGCCATCAGGGCTTGGGAGGATTCTCAAACTTAGGGACACTGTGGCCCTTGAGGGATTCTGTTGTCTTAGGAGATCTGTAGACACTTGTGGTCCCAGTCAATCTGGGTGCATTTGGTGACCTAGGGACAATGGAGGTCCTGTGGGCATTTGGAGACCCTGGGGCACTAGGGTGCCATTAGGCATTTGGAGACCTCGGGGCAGGACTCCTATGGGCACTTGGAGACCTGGTGGTCTTGTGGCATTGGGGGCATTTGGAGACCTGGGAGTACTGGGGGCAGCAGGAGTTCTAGGGGGATTTGGAGACCTGGGGACACTGTGAGGCTATTATGCATATGAAGATATGGTGGCCTTGGGTATCAAGAGGCATTTGGAACCCTGGGAGTACTGGGGTACCATGAAGCATTTTGAGACCTGGGAGCAGCAGGAGATCTAGGGGGATTTGGAGACCTAGGGACACTGGGAGGCCATGAGGCATTTGGAGACATGGTGGACTTGGGGTATCATGGGTCATTTGGAGATCCAGGGGCACCAAGTTGCCATGAGGCATCTGGAGACTCTGGAACAGGAGGGCTCCTAGGGGCATGTGGAGATCTGGGGGCACTGGAGGGGCATGAGGCATCAGGAAACCTGGAGGACTTGAGGTGTCAGAGGGCATTAGAGGACCTGGAGACACTATGGGGAGATGGTGCCTAGAGGGACATGGGGACATTGGAGGCTGTGAGTTGATTAGCAGAGTTTGTGATATTGGTGATCTCAGGAAATTCCCAGGCTATTGTATCTTGGTCCAGCTTAGCTGTGCTGTTTGAAGCTCTCTGCTTGTGGGGATGTGGAGATGGCTCAGCAGTTAAAAACACTTGCTTGCAAAGCCCAGGAAATCACTAGACTCCATCTTGGTCCAGCTACATTACAATGTTTCAGGCTCTGCTCACATGGATTCTTAAGAGGAAGTGTTATGATATCAGGGGAAAGCATGGCCTGAGCAGAGACTAGACATCACTTCTGCCACAGCAGGTGGAAAACAGCAGCAGGAGAGTGAGTTCAACAACAGAGATTTTAACACAGCATGCAAATACAATGGGTTCCATTACCTTTCTCAGCTCATGAAATCGCAAGTTGCACAGATCAATACCACATGAATGTACTAAGAATGTGATTTCTCATATTACAAAAAAATGCCTATTCTTCCAGCAAAAATATTGTCTTTATCCACAGAAATTTTTCTGGGGCATGATTAATTTTTTTAAAGGGCTGTTCCAGAATGAACGCAGTTCAAACCTATGGATATACCACAGATGCACACAGCAAGTCCTTTCTTCATATACCATAACACTGGAATTATCTTGTTTATAGCAAAGTTACATTTTGTTTGGTTTTGGCAGACTTAGGACTTGAGTATCATTACTAGAGGAGGAAAAACTTACTGTGATATTACACTGTTTTTTATAAGTCATTCAATCTATTTGATTTTGTATGTGTTGAAGTAGCATTGTCTGAGACATTGAGTGGAAACTTTGAGTCATAAAAAACAGGAATACTTTTTCCCACTTGTTAGAAATATTTATGAAATAAAATTATTTGTTGGCTCTTTTCATTACATATATAACTGAGCTAATTTAAGACATGAACTAAAATAGAACTTGGATAATTGCCCAGGTGTGAAGAATCCTTTGGGATTAATGGTAGGTGATTCTGAATTCACAAAAAACTTTGTCAGCTTAAAGGAGCATTGAATTCCTTGGGATGTATTCCCAAGTCTAGCTGGTAACTAGTTCATTCTGTTAATAAACAAACTTTTACAAATTCAAAGGTTAGGCTTGAAAAACAACTCTCAAAATTTAGTACTATTTATCTTAACACTGATCAAATCTATTTTAGATATGTCTGAAGCAATAATGTCTTCCTTCTTCTTAAATCCACAAAGTATTAAAATTCCTTACAAAGAGATTGTCTTGCAACATGGCTGTACTTTTCTTGTTAACCTCAGAAAAGTACCAGAGATCAGATATGACAATCACAGTCAGTGCGCTAATAACAGCAGCACAGACAACAACCACCATTAACCCTTCATCATGGCAGGGCTTAAAGCAAACCTCACAGTTATATGACTGAATATAAATGGACTTAACTCCTCTATAAAGAGACACAGACTTTCAGGGTGGTTCAGAAAAATGGACCCTTCCATCTGCTGCCTTCAGGAAATGCACTTTACTTCTAAAGACAGCAGTCTTCTTAGAGTAAAAGGTTGGAAAACAGTTTATCAGGCATGTGGAAGTAAAAAGCAAGCAGGTGTGGCTACATTAATCGCTGACAAAATAGACTTTACACCAATATCAATTAAAAAGAATAATGATGGTCACTTCTTACTCATCAAAGGAATGATCCAACAGAAAGATATCACCATCATTAACATATATGCACCAAATCTGGGTACAACACAGTTCATAAAGGAAACCCTACTCAAAAATGAAGCAGAAATACTCTAATTCTATTATAGTAGGAGACTTTAATATATGTCTATCAGCTTTAGACAGATCAACCAAACAGAAGATCAGCAGGGACATAATGAAGCTCAACAACACCATTGACCAGCTGGAGATAACAGATATTTACAGAACTTTCTACCGCAAAGACACAGAATATACATTCTTCTCAACAACGCATGGGACTTTTTCTAAAATTGATCACATCTTAGGACACAAATCTTCCCTAAACAAATTCAGGAAGATTGATGTAGTTCCTTGCATCATATCAGACCATAATGCATTAAAGGTAGAAGTTAACAATGGAACAGGATCCAGAAAATATACAAAGTAATGGTGCCTGAATAATTCGCTCCTAAAAAATGAAAGGTTCATCAAAGAAATAAAGCAGGAAATTCAGAATTTCCTAGTAGTAAATGATGATGATAACACATCATATCAGAACTTATGGGACACAATGAAGGCAGTCCTGGGGGTGAAAGTTCATCACGCTAAATGCCTTCAAGTCAAATCAAGAGGTCTCAAATCAATAGCCTAACCACCCACCTAAAAGCATTGGAACAGATGGAAAAAGCTAACCTGAGGAGGTCAAGATGAAAGGAAATAATTAAAATCAGAGCTGAGATTAATGAATTGGAAATAAAGAAAACAATTAAAAAATAGATAAATCAAAGAGTTGGTTCTTTGAAAAAGTTAATAAAATCGACAAAGCCCTGGCCAATCTAATCAAACAAAGAAATGAGAAAGCCCAAATCAACAAAATCAGTAAGGACAATGGTGAGATCACAACAGATCCTGAAGACATTGGAAGAATCATCAGGTCATACTTCCAAAACCTCTACTCCACAAAATTAGAGAACCTGGAAGAAATGGATAAGTATTTGGAAACCTAACAACGGCCAAAACTTAACCCAGAGCAGATGAAAGCACTAAATAAACCTATCACATCCGCTGAGATTGAAGATGTAATCAAAAACCTTCCCAAAAGGAAAAGCCCAGGACCAGATGGTTTCTCAGCTGAATTCTACCAAGCCTTCATCACAGAGCTAAAACCACTCTTTCTGAAGCTTGTTATAAGCATAGAAAAAGAGGGAAGGCTACCAAACACCTTCTATGAAGCTACCACTGCCCTAATCCCCAAACCAGGCAAAATGCAACAAGAAAAGAGAACTATCGGCCAATATCTCTGAAGAACTTAGAGGCAAAAATCCTGAACAAAGGGGGAGCAGAGCAAGATGGTGACCGAGTAACAACGTCGCCAGGACTCTCCGGAAAGGTTTGATCCCTTCAGCTGGTATCCAGGCTTTGGTCACCGGCCGGACCCAAGTTCGGGCTCTCCCTCCCTCCCGAACCCCTGGGCTGGGGCAGACAGGTTTACCAGCAGCTCTCTGCTCCCCTGTGGTGCAGAGGGCCGAGCCCTCCCCCCCCACTAGCTCCCGCCATTGTTCCCTCGGGGCGGATTCCAAGCTCTCCACGGAGGTTTCATTGCAGGACTGAGACCCAGGCACCCGATCACGGCTTCTCCTCGGCCTGGGCTTCGGGGACCACGCCAGGGTTCCCCAGCTGATCTCAGCTCTGCAGGGGAGCACAGAGCTGGCTGGGCCTAGTGCACCCAGGGCCCACGCCTTTGTCCCCTCGCGCGGGTTCCAGATCCTTGGCACCAATTGAGAGGCTTCCCCGAGGGAGCTGCCGGTCTTCAGAGGATGCAACGAGAGAGCTGTGGCCCATCTAACCCTACCAACCAACCGTAGGCCGATGGATGAAATCCTGGCAAGAGAGGAGCCACCACAGTCATATCAAGGAGGATCCATAGGGAACCCAGCAGACAATGACAGATGAAAAAGGGACCTATAACCACAGTCATTCAATCAACACAGGATAAGCCATTGAGACAGAAAACAAGGATTTTCGACACAAGAACCCCTAAACACGCAACATTAAAGCAGCCTTATTACTCACCCACCACGATTCAGGGAACTGAGCGGAAGAGGGGGGCGGAAAGATTGTGAGAGCTGTGGTGGGGGAGACTGTCCGGAGGCATGGCACCCATCAG
>PVHP010022953.1:0-28088 GCA_004024765.1 Zapus hudsonius
TGTCTTTTTCTTGTTTGTTTCTTTGCTTGTTTGTTTCTTTCTCCCTCCCTCCCTCCCTCTTTCTTTCTTTCTTTCTTTCTTTCTTTCTTTCTTTCTTTCTTTCTTTCTTTCTTTCTTTCTTTCTTTCTTCCTTCCTTCCTTCCTTCCTTCCTTCCTTCCTTCCTTCCTTCCTTCCTTCTTTCTTTCTTTCTTTCTTTCTTTCTTTCTTTCTTTCTTTCTTTCTTTCTTTCTTTCTTTCTTTTTTTCTCTCTCTCCTCTCTCTATACCATCTGTATCTCTGCTTTCAAATGAATAAATAAAATATTTCAAAAAATTACAATTAAGTGACTAATATTATTACTTTATAAAGATCACACAAAAGAGAAGGAAAACAGATATAGAAAACGGCAACATATGCATGAGCAAATCATCAAACATGTGGTTCATTTCAGGAAGTGGGATCTTCAATACAAAGGATGAATAAAAAGCATCCCAAAGTGAGGACCATATGTGCATATGCTACCAGCCTGCCACTGTCAATGACAGATGATCCCAAGACCAGGGAGGCGTGCCTGAAACCCCAAGGTACAAGTCCTGTAAAGACCAAGTGGTAGGTCTGATACCCACATGGCTACCAAGTGCATGAATACAAAATACTGGTCTGCCAAGAAGAGGAATGTACATGTCATGTGCCAGGTGTGAGACCAGACATAGTCTGGATTGCAACACACTAGAATAACTGCAGTTTCAATTTCATGAATTGTTTGTTTTTGAAATTTCCCATTTCATAATTTCAGATATCACTTGGTCAGAGGAAACTGAACTTGGAAATTGAAATCATATGCAACAGGGGTATATGTAGACATAATGACTGTTATGGAGGGGTAAGTTTTCTTAAATGTTGTTTGGTCTCAGCCTTGAGAACAGTAGAATTTAACATAAATAATAATAGGACTATGTCATGTCAGAAAGCTTGACTAAATGATTTCTCCCTTCCATTCTGTGTTTACAAAAAAAAAAAAGAAAGCAAATCTACTTTTGCTGTTAGGAACAGGTATTGGATATTCTCTCTTTCAGGACAATATGGTGTAAGAAATCATGGAAAAAAAGAGTCAAGGATTTATATGCTTCCATAAATATTCATTAGTTCAATTTTCACTTAACCAAATACAACATATAAATGTTTATGACATTGTGATTTGCGTTCCTACTTATGAGTCAAAGAGAAGTTCTTTAATAGTGTTAGCTATTATCAGGTATTGAAGATGTGATTAAATAAAATATATGAAATTTAAAATAATTAGAATCATATTTTTAAACCATTTATCTTACATGAATTTTTTTCATCTTATAATAACAACATGAATAATAGTTGGCCCTTGAAGTTAAGGCTTGCCTGAGTTACATAGGGAGTTTGAGTCCAGCAAGATGTCTTAAAACAAAATTGAATATCTTCAGAAAAATAAATGATATGTTTTTAGTAAATTCAAATATATGTGAGAGTGTACTTTATTTTATACATTATATTTTTAAACCCGTGGATATGTAGTACTCTATTATACAGCTTCTAGTCAATGATATAGCATCATTTAAAGTAATATTTTACCTTACGTATCTTACAGATCTTCTGATTAAGTAATTCCGCCCTATTGTTGCCTTGGACATCCTTTGGATGAGAGGCAATGCATGATTATGTTTCCAGAAAGATGCATCTGTTCTGATCTGATTTAACTGCCCATCAGTGGCTATAAATTGTGGTATAATTTTGTTTGATTGGCAAAATAATTTTAGAGCAGATGAAGCAACATTGTTGTGCTTGTGCCAGGTTTTCCACTTCGATTCTCCCTGCGCCTTATTAGACATAAACATCTCAATAGTGCGCTGACCTCATAAGCCACCGAAGCTGACTCCAGAGGGGAAAACAGCTTTATTCTTGCTTAAACTTAGAGACCTTCAGTAATAAAGAAATCCAATTTTATCACTTTTAATACTTGAATTGACATATGTTAACAACTCTCTCTTTGGCTTTTTTTTTAAATATATATTTATTGTCCATAATGAGTTACATTATTTAGTGGGCAAACCATGCGTTGTTATCCCAACTTCCCCAATTCCCCCCCTCCCCATCCCTGATCAGTTGGATATCCTCCTCCGTGGGCTGTCTGTATTAGTCCTTGTGGCAAGGGATCCTGTATATCTTAGTACTCATCCCAGTCTTCCTGGCCCAAGTGTGTTGTTACTGATGGGTGCCATGCCTCCGGACAGTCTCCCCCACCACGGCTCTCACAATTATTCCGCCCCCTCTTCCGCTCAGTTCCCTGAGTCGTGGTGGGTGAGTAACAAGGCTGCTTTAATGTTGCGAACTTAGAGGTCCTTGTGTTGAAAATCCTTGGTTCCTGTCTCAATGGCCTATCCTGTGTTGATTGAATGACTGTGGTTATAGGTCCCTTGTTCATCATTCATTGTCTGCTGAGTTCCCTATGGATCCTCCCTGATATGACTGTGGTGGCTCCTCTCTTGCCATTATCTCAGCCATCGGTCTATGGTTGGTGGCTTTTTAAAGAGAAATTAAACTCTCACTTTTCATGGGCAACAACCTTCAAGTTTCTCAAGTAACAGTCACAGATTTCTTGCCTCCACCCTTTCCCTGATTTTGTAATAAACGATGACTGGGAAACTGTGTGCACTGTCTAGGATGGAGTTGAGAATGTGATTTCTTGTTTTCTTTACAATTCCCCTGATATTCTAAAGGACTATAAAAATGAAGTCATGCGGCTCTCCTCAAGGCAACCAACCTCAGAGAACCTGTCTCAGGATATGATTTCAAAAAAATAATGCTATGCTGGGCGTGGTGGTGCACGCCTATAATCCTAGCACTCGGGAGGCAGAGGTAGGAGGATCACCATGAGTTCAAGACCACCCTGAGACTACATAGTGAATTCCAGGTCAGCCTGGGATAGAGCGAGACCCTACCTCGAAAAACCAAATAAATAAATAAATAAATAAATAAATAAATAAATAAATAAATAAATAAATAAATAAAATAAAAATAATGCTGTGCCCCTGTAATCTGGGACTTTAGTTGGTTTTATCTTTCTATATAATTAGCATCTATGCTGAGCCAGCTGTTTTGTTGGACAGTTTGTGTTTCTTCTAGATAATATGGAAGCTACATGTGATCAGGGAATTGTGTGTCTTCCTGAAAAGGCTCTTAGCTCAGACAACGTTTTTTTGTTCCATGTAGATACTTAGATAAATAATTATTGAGCTAAGGAGTCCTCCACAGTGTGGGTTATTCAACCCAATAAATATAAAAGTCAACGTAAATCCTACCATTGTTTAGCAACAAAGAAAGGATTCTTTTGTTCACTAAACATTATAGGGAGCACCAGGAATGTTGACTGTAACCCCAAGACTAAGAGCTTTACGTACTTATCTAGAACAGTTCACTAAATCGCCAACTCTCAATTATTTTTCAGTCATCCATTTGATTATATCAACTTGACACATAAATAGAGCATACTTTTCTCACATTCACCACCATCTATAGTACTATTCATTTTGCATGTGTCTTTATGTGTGGTTTGCATTCACACGTATGGATGTTCACATGTGTGTGGACATATGCATGAGTGCACACGCATGCATGTGGAAGCAAGAGGTCTATATCAGGTATCCCCTCAGTCACTGCCCACTGTATTTGGGAGGCATGGCCCTGAATTTATTGAAGACTAACCTCCTGAACTTTCCTATCCAGATGTGTAGCTGCCTGAGGAAAAGGAAATTGAAGAAAAGTGTACTTAAGCCATTAGTAAACCTGCTGCACCAGCTGTCAAGGCTGTTCTGATGTCACTATGGCTGTGGCTTCCTCTGTACAGGTGCCCATTGGCACTTTTACTGAGCGACAAAACTAATAATACCTGAATAAGTAGAACATGGTATGAGCAAAGGATAAAGAACTTTTGACTCTGGATAATCCTTAAACAACTGTGAAAGAAGGAACACACATACACTCTGATCACAAGAGCAATCACAATATGTCCACCTGTCACCTTCAACAGATCTGTGGGCTCAAAGTTACTCAGCTCTGTGTCTTCTCTGGTATGACCAGCACTTTTCTCACATGCGTGTTTGCTCTTCTGGGAAGGAGCATGGAACATATCTTATGATTAATCAGCATCTCTATACATTTCTTATCTGCATCAGTCACCTGTGTTATTCAGGCCAAAGGTACACCAAGGAAGAGAAAGCATAATCGCATTGCTTTAAGGGCGTAGATTGCACATTTGTAATAGCAACTTTAAAACAAGTGACAAGGAGTTTAGCATCTCACAGCATTAATATCACAAAATTATTTTGTAATGTCCATAAGAAATATCCCCATTTATTTCTTAGGCTTCATTCCCATAGTTTACTACCACAGTTTGTTCTTATAGATCATTCTCACAGTACAGTACAACCCACCTTCTTTTCTTTTCTTTCTTTCTTTTTTTGGGGGGGTAGGAAACATGGATCAGGACCATCTTTGTAGAGGTGGCAGCTGGACAGGACTGACAGTCATGCTGTCTCTTGTGACAGCTCATCCCACAGGCTGGAGCTATCTCCAGGCAACTGAGGTTACTATGGGACCCATTGGAGAAAGCACAAAAGCGGAGTCTCTGCCCCATGTTATGAGAGGAATGGGTCCCAATTGGTTAGGAAGCTTAAGGAAGCTTAGCGAAGGCTAAGGGTTTAGGTAAAACTTTGTTTGTTGTCTATGATATATTCAGTAAGTGTTAAAGACAGGAATTAAGAAAAACAATTAAAAGAAAAACATAAAGTGCCTTAGAAATCAGACCCTTATTAGTCCTTCTTTGTTTATGTAATTGACTTGTGAGCAATAAATGGCTCATTCTATTATAGCTTGTCCTTGAGGGATATAGGGGAAGTCGTGAGAGATATGAATCTCCCAACGTTGACAAAAAGAGAGAAAAACTATAGAAATATTAGCTGGACCATTATCTGTCTTGATTTGTTTTGGAATTCCCATTACAGAGAGAAGGGAATTAGTGGTTGTTTATAAACAGCTCAGGGAGATCCATGTGAGTGAGTGGAAGCAAAGTTAAATCCTGAAGAATTACCAACATAGCATGAATGAACTTAAAGTGACCAAAGCTATTAATACGAGTCACGTCCCTTAGCCAAATTTCATTAGGATGAAGACATCTGGAGTTTAGTCCCCTTGGGATGACGGGTTGGGTCCCAGTGACTGACAGTCAGGATGAAACAGAATAATTTGTTGAGCTTGGATCCATGATAATTGATTGAACTTGTTTTTGTAAAGCTTGTGCTCCTTTGTGAAAAAAAAAAGAATGTGAAGTTGCTTAATGGAAGAAAGACATAACTAGGCGATATGTGTGAGAATTGCCCTCTAAAAGGGGGGCAGGCAATTCTATATTTGATCAAGTGTGTTGGATAAAAACAGATCAGTTCTTTTAGGAAGAAGACTTTGAATAGAAGTGAAGACTAATAAAAAGTAATCCAAGGTATGAGCCAGGTGGCTTGAAATAAAAGTGGAATGAATTGGGCCACATAGTAAGCACATTAAAGGGTTGAATAAGGAATTGTTTAAAAGCAGACAGGGCGACTACAAGTTCTGCCCATCAGGTGATGGTAGCTCCAGTGTTCCAGTGTCTAACTTGTTGGCCCTGTCAGAAGCAACTGGTGATGCATTAAAATAGAGTGTTTACTTGTGGGAGAGAAAGCTCGAATGGGGAGCAATGGAATTACATGTAAAGTTGTTACTGGAGGCAAATGAAAGGAAGAATCTTTGATCTGTTAAACAAGTGAGAGCTATTTGCCATTCTTCAGTACAAGAAAATTGAACTTTCAACTTTAGATAATACTTAAAAATTTTTCAAAGTAAGAGATTTAGGTTTATGACCTGCTGGAATCTGCTGACCCAGACCATACACACACACTGGTCACAAGAGCCATAAAGACCACCTATTGACTTCAGGAGGTCTGTGGGCCCATGGTGACTGACCTCATCGTCTTCAGTGCTATGACCAATACTTCTTTCACACACATGCTTGTTCTGAGTGGAGAGTCCACCCAGGCCCCTTAGGCAAGGAGCCTAGAGCATATCTTAAAATCAGTCAGCATCCCTAAACATTGCATGTCTATGTTGGTCATCTGTGCTGTTCAGGCCAAAGGTCCACCAAGGCAGGGGAGACCTAGTCACATTGCTTTAAGTGGGTGGATTAGATAGTTGTAGGATTAACTGTAGGGCAAATTTGAAGTAAGGAGATGGGCATTTCACAGCATGAATATCATAAAAGATATTTGTAAGGTCCCTAAGAAATGTTCCCAGTTCAGTTTTCCCTGAATCTGGATTTCACTGATTTTGTGAGACGTGCTACTCAAGAAACCCTGTGAATTTCTTGTCTGCTTCCTTAATTCTCAACTTACAGCTGGCATTTATATGTTTGCTAAGGAGCTCATCTTAGCTTCTCATGCTTGTGTGAGAAGCACTTTCTGAATTCAGCCATCTCCACAGTCCATCTATTATAATGTCTTACCCTACCTTTCCCTTTTAATATTTCATGCCTCCAAGAGTACCCTTTTTGTTACTGTGTCTTAAAAATGTCTCTAAATATTACATATAAGAAAAAAGATGAGATAATTGATTCCATGACACTAACTTACTTCACTTAATATTGTGATGCAAAGTTCTGCCCATTTTTCCTGGAAAGATCATAATTTCATTATTAGTATAGCCAAATAAAAATCCATTTGCTTTGTTAATTGATCAGTTAAGCTGACTTCTAAACATAGCTATTGTGACTGGAATTGGGATTAATGTGGAGATAGAGGAATCTCATAATAAACTAGGTACAAAGCTGGGAAATGACATATATGTATTATATGGTAGCTTTAGCTTTAGTTCTCTGAGGACACTGTCCTTATGTCCATTGTGGATGGAGAAATTTACATTCCCTCTAGCAGTAGAGAATTGTTCTGTTTTCTCACATCCTCATCTTCACATGCTGCCATTTGTTGCATCAAGGAAATGCATGTTTACTGAGACAAGGTGGACTCTTATTGTAACTGTAATTATAATTTCCTCGGTGGCAGAATATGTTGAATATTTAGGTATATTTTTGGCCATTTTACTTCTTCACTTGAAAATTTCTGCCCAATATTTGGTCAAGTTTTGACTATATTCACTGCTGAATTCTAGAAGATCTTTACAGAATAATTAAAATTAGTAGCCCTCAAAGTATTCCAGAAAATGGAAAAGGAAGGAATGTGACCAAACTAACCCTACAACCCCAGTAGAGTACTGATACCCAAACCAAAAGAGCACTCAGTAATAAATGAGAAGGAATCTAAAGATATTTGTCTTTTATGAAAATAGTGGTAAAAATTCTCAAAGAAATCCTTAAATCACAAATTCAACAGCATACTGAAAGGATAATATAGTATGATCAAGTTGGTTACATAGCAAGAAGTCAAGGATGGCAAACATATGCAAATCAATAAATATAACTGAACACATAAATGTAATCAAAGACAAATGTCACATGGTTATATTAATAGATGCAGAATACAACTTACACAAAATTCAAAACCTCTTATATGACAAAAGTTTTGAGCTAACTAGGAGTAAAAGAAACTTGCCACAGTATAACAGAGCATACATAAAACAAATGGATAACTAGTAAATATTAAATGGGAAAAAAACCTGAAAGCATTTTTCCTAAAATTGGGGAAATGTCAAAGGCACCTTCTCTTACCTCTATTATTCAAGATAGTATTTACTATTTGAAATCTTAGCCAGAGCAATAAGGTATGAGAAAAAAAATAAAATAAGTACAAGAAAGAAACAGTTTATTCCTATTGGCAAAGGATACAGCCTGTGTTTAATGTCACTAAAGATGCCACCAGAAAGCTGTTAGATCTCATAAAAATTTGCAACAAAGTAGCATAATATAAAATCAATATATAGATTCCACAAATTTTCTGTATATCAGTAATAACCTTACTGAAAAAGAAATTAGAATAAAAATCTTTTGTAATACATTCAAAATAAAGAAATAAGTAAAATAACTAGCCAAAAATTAACCAAAGCTATTTGTGACCTCTTCAATGAACATTTTCAAACAATGAAGCAAGCCACTTTATATGGTACTAGATGGGAAGATTCCCCTGTTCATGAAGGGTGAGAATTAATATTGACAAAATGCTCATATCCCCAATAATAATTTATAGATTCATGGAATTATCAGCAAAATTCCAATGACATTCTCCAAATAAATAAAAAAATATTCTTAAAAGTTATATGAGCTGGGCATGGTGGCATATGCCTTTAATCCCAGCATTTGTTAAGCAGAGATAAGAGGAGCTCTATTAGTCTGAAGCCAGTCTGAGACTACAGAGTGAGTTCTAGGTCAGCCAGGGCTGGAGACACTACTTAAAAAAAAGTCATATGAACGTGCAAAGATCTAGAATAGTCTAAGCAATATTTAGCAAAATCAGAGATATCAAAATTACTAGTCTCAAAAAATGCTATGGATTATTCACTGGAAATAGGCTTTGTGATAAAAGGTCCTGGGAAAGCTGGATATCAACATGTACAAGAAGGATCCATACTTCTCTTGCAATGACTGCACAAAACAAAATCAAACCACAATGTCTGTAAGACCCTAAGGTGCAATCTAAAACTTTGAAAGTCCTAGTGGAGATATAAGTGAAACATTTCAAGGTCTAGGTAGGAGTAATGACTTTCTCAGGATGGCCTCCATCGTTCATGAAATAAGAGCAAGAACGACAAATGGGATTATGCAATATTAAAAAGATTATGCACAGAGAAGGCTTATGTTTGGGGGCAAGTTGAGTAATGCTTTTTACAACTAATGATCTATTTTACATCTTTACCAGGAGTGTATGAATGTTCCAATTTCTTCACATTCTTGACAATATCAATAACACTGAGTTACCATGTGTGTGTGAGAGTGTCTATGTGTGTGTAGCATATATGTGTGCATATGTTTATATGTGTATGTTTGTGTGTGTATGTGTATGTATGTGCACAAAGTTATGTGTGTATGTGTGTTTATGTGTATGTGTGTGTGTGATTGTGTAGTTGATATTCCACTGAGTGTGAGCTGGCATCTTAGGGTTAGTTTTGACTTGCATTTTTAAAATGATTAAGTGGTGTTGTAGATCTTGTCATGAATTTATTTGAAATTTAAACATGTTTATTGCTGATATGTCTATTACATCCTCTGTCTGATTTGAAACACCACAAATAGATGAATAATACTTTTGTTGCTGAATTACAGCTTTTTGTATATTTTAAACTCTAATATCTCATCACATAAATGTATTGCAAATATTTTCTCTCAGTCTCTGTGTTATCTCATAATTCATTTCTTGTAATTCCTCTTATCTCCTTTTATGTTTCATTATTTGATATTTCACATCTTCCTTAAGTATTTGTGCACAAATAAGGACATTATTGTTAAAATATCTGTTTTGCAGATCTTCCTTCAGATCTTTTTAAGGACCTATCCTTGTAATCATTTATGTTTGGGTAGAACAAAGTTTAATTTTAAAAACCTTAATTCTGTCTTAAGTCTGCAAATTAATTTTCCCATGATCTTGAATTAATTTTTTGTCATTATGTGTTTATTTGGTGTTATTGCTATCTTTGTGTCAAGGGTTAACCTGAGTGTAAATTCAAGGTATTTCCAATCCCTTCTGAGCCTGCAGAATTCCCAAATACTTTCTTATTTCCATATATTCAATTATTTTTGGTTTTCTTCGTCTTTTCTGTCTAGCATCCCAATATGTAAAGTTAGAAAAACTAAGTTTGTGTAGAGCTTTCTTTCCGTTTAACTTTCCCCACATCCACCTGCTCTGAAGGGCAGGTTTGCCACAGTGAGGTAGTGAAGAGCCAGTTATTCAGCTCCTCTAAGCTGGATCAGCATTTCTCAGTTAGAACACAGACTCCTGACATTTGGACAGGAGCCCTTTTAAATTTAAAGTGCTAAGAACAATAAAATTCCACAAACTGGTACCTAACATGCTTTCCTTGAAAAGCTGTTAGGAAAACCTGCATGCTCAAATAGCAAATAACTCTGAAGGAAAATTTTTCTCTTATGCTGTGATAGTTATTAAAATAAGAATATTTCTTACATTAAAATACAGAGCTTTAAGAATGCTTTTAAAATCAAGGAAACATACAAAACAATTTTAAATCTCCTATAGCAATCTACTTGAACTATTTTTTGAAAATCCAAAACAGAAAATAAGTACTATAATTACCAGTAAGAAAAAAATTTCTTTGTTTAAATAAAGGTGTATATGACAGCCAACGATGTAAATAGCAACATCTACACAGGTATGTGAAAGAAAACCTTTAAAAGGTGGGGGAGACTGTCCGGAGGCATGACACCCATCAGTAACAACATACTTGGGCCCGGAAGACCGGGCTGAGTACTAAGATATACAGGATCCCTTGCCACAAGGACTAATACAGACAGCCCACGGAGGAGGATATCCAACTGATCAGGGATGGGGAGGGGGGAATTGGGGAATTTGGGATAACAATGCATTGTTTGCCCACTGAATAATGTAACTCATTATGGACAATAAATATATATTTTAAAAAAGTCCAAGTAAGACTAGGTTTTTTTAATTACTTTTGTCTAGAGGTAAGTCATTTGTATGACTTTTTCATACAAAAGGGCACTGAAATGATTTTTAACTCAAATCTTCCTTTCAGGACAACAATTTTGCATTACATGTAATCCTAGTTAAAGCATGCATGGAAAATGAAAAAAAAAAAAAAAGAAATGATTGACCAGCAATTAGGCTGTACAATTTGATGCCACTCCATAGATATGAAAAGAGAAGATCAGGCACTTCCTGGAGAGGAAATGAGTTTAAGGGAAAACAGTAGCAGGCGTACAATCTCTTTTTGTCTGGGCTCTCTCTGATCCATGTCTGCTCTTCTTATCAATGATCCAATGCATGTAATTGTACCTTTTCTGTCATTTTGCTACTTTGCAATAGGCTGACATTTTCCTAATGGTATTATAAATATATATATATATATGTATATATATATATATATATATATATATATATATATATATATATATACATAAAGCGCACACACAGTAAGTGCACATTAACTTAGAATGTATGTATAAATTTATAGCTATTGAATAGAAGTGGAAAGACCATCACACTTTGGGTTTTTATTTCAAATTTTTATTTTTTTATTTACTTTTTCCTTGGACCTCTTTCTGTCTCTCTCCCATGCTCTCCCATAATCTCCCGGAGGTCATTCTGATGGTTTGGCTCTTTACCAGCCCTTCATTTGGGCGAGAGCTCTGCCATGCCCATCTGCAGCATAACATAGCCTTGAGCTCTTTGCTCCAGCTGACTGTAACACACATTGATGATACAGCCCTGGATCCTGGGGACAGACTTTTCTACAGGACTCCTTGTTGTTTTTGGAGGAGAGCTTCATTGTCTGCCACTGTTCCTCATGTGTCCTTTCTGAAGTCTTGGGTTTTGACCCATAAGAATGACTTTTGTAGATAAATGAGAACATCAGTTTCATGCATGCATCAGAAAAAACATACTAATAACATAAACAGTAGTAGTCTGGCATAGATTTAGTTTCCCTGTGTTTAAAATCTTCTGTCCAGAATAAACTAAGATCACTGTTCAACAGAAGTCTTGCCTCCAGGAGTTTTGTTTACAGCCTGTTTTTCTTTAGTTCTTCCCTGGGCACTATCACACCGTACATTTCCACCTAATAAGACTACCTTCACTTTATGTACAACTACCTGTTTACTACCTGGAGCATTTCTTTCCACCAGGAATGACAAAAATTTCACAGTGTTAAGCATCAAAGACTCGTGCAGTTCTCTTTAATTTTTGCAAACTAGCAGTGATTATGTTCACTGAAAATAACAGTCTTTATAATGACTATGTAGTTGTAAAGATAGTGGAAAATAGATGGGAGAAATTTATCACAATAAATGTACATTTAGGTAGAATAGGGGAAGGAAATTGAAGAGCCTGAATGAAATATGAGGTTAACATACAAATAGAGAACAAGAATACTTGCCCAGAGAAGTTTACAGCCTTAGGACTGACAAGGATCTTAAGAAATACAACGGTGCTCATTAGCTGAGAAGGTAGGAAGAGGGATGAGTGAGGTTTGAACAGTAGGTCATAAAAGAACATATCTGACACCAGGCACAGTGAAACACAATTAAAATGTTCTCAAGACAATTCGTAAAAGGATGAAATGTATTGCACCAAGTTTTATGACCTAATAAAACTAAAATGTACCTTCACTCTGTTGGAAAGGTTTATGAAGAGGAAGGAAAGGCGAGGTAATATAAACAGGTGGTTTTTGTCGCTTCTGAGGTGCTGTGGAAAGGGACAGATGAACTCGCCTTCATTTATAATAAAACAGAAATGTACTGGGATCTAAAAATACCAGGCTTGGGTTTTGAGAATATTTTTATTATAAAGCAAATCCATCTATGTTGAAATAAAGTTTAAAAGCAAAGTTAGTAACTATGACATTCTATAAACTACCCTGAAATTTTCATCTTTAACACCTAAGATATTAGTTCTTTTATTAGCAAAATAAATATACTTATAATGTTTGAAATTGTGTTACATAGTTGATTAGATAATTTTTTTTTTTTTTTGGTTTTTCGAGGTAGGGTCTCACTCTGGCCCAGGCTGACCTGGAATTCACTATGTAGTCTCAGGGTGGCCTTGAACTCATGGTGATCCTCCTATCTCTGCCTCCTGAGTGCTGGGATTAAAGGCGTGCACCACCATGCCCAGCTGATTAGATAATTTTTATGGAAAATAATGTTTTTCCAAGTAAGCAGGTCATAAAGAACAGTTAATAATATTTTAAAATATGTGTATACCTGGCATGAAAACAGACCAAAATAAACCTTTACTAGTATATCATGTATCCTTAAATAGAACTGACCAGTTTTGTAACTAAATTTGATTATAAGAGAATTTGGGCTAAATAATATATTTATAACATTTTTTGTGCTAACAGATCATTAAAATACTCAGTTATGACAGAAGTTTCATTTCCTCGTAGTTACTAAGAGTGTACCAACAAACTATTTAATTGATTTCAAAGTGTCTATCACTAAAGCTATATTCATGTAATTTATACTTACCTCCCTTTATGTTTTGAGTGATGACCATGCAATCTTGTTTAAAATGTGAATTTTATTTCTTTTAAAGTTTCAGATCCTCCAATATTATTATTCACATTGTGTTGAGGGGGCTATAAAACAACTTTATTTGAGAATTAAATCCTTAATTTACCAACCCAGCTTCTGATTTTCTCAAAACAAATGGACACATTAAGTTCTTAGATATTCTAGAAATAACCCTGTAAGCAATTTGTGATTTATTTCACATTCAATTCTAGTAATTTTGTACTGAAACAGTTTTTTTCAGAAGAAAAATATGTGTGGAGGTCTTCTACACGAGAAGATGGGGATATGACTTTATTTGGAACTAGATTCACTGTAATTAATTAATATGGTGTCACAGACAAGCAGGGTGAATAACTCATGCGATATGCCTGGTATTGTGAGAACAGCAGATTGGCATGGATCAACCTGGGGTGACCGTGGCAGGGATGGAGGTGTGGTGCCTTCCAGACCAGGAGTGCACACATTGCATCAACCAGCAGAAGCTGTACAGAAAGAAACAAGAAAGCTTTCTCCCTTAGAGCCTGCAAAGGAAGCATGACCTTTCTTACCATTTGATTTGGGAATACTACTTACCAGAAATATGAGACAATAAATTTCTGTTTCATAGCACTATTTTGTGGTGCTGTCCTAGGAAACTAATAAACAACACCAAGAGAATATATATGTTAATGAATGGTGAATTATGCATATATTACATATTTTCAACATCAATATTCATAAATATAGTCATAATTAACTACTAATGAATGGAAAAAACATTTTAATAAAATAACCTGACTGTTGATGGAGTTACAACTAAAGCAGAAACTAATTTATGTAAGCTATTTTTCTGCTCAAGTCAACAGTGAGCTGACTTTGAATTGATTTAGATATATAAATTATTATCATAACTATGGAGTTTTATAGCAAATGAATTCAGTGAAACAATAATTAAGTCATAATTTCAAGTTCTGCTTTTCTTTCATTAAAGAAATAATAAAACAATATTCAGGGCATATTATTTAGACAAAATTTTAGAGGACGACAAATACTATTTGTGTATTTAGTTTCCCCTTTAAAAGCACTGAAATGTCCGGTCTTCAGATGCTTTCCTTTAAATAGCTCTTGGCAGCATGTTGGGGAGTCTTGGACCCCTGGCCCCCTGCGGGTAGCCCAAGTCTCACCAGCCAGCAGGAGAAAGGGCTCCATTGGGGAGAGGTGAGGCGACAGTGGGACAGACACATGCGACTGGGAGAAATGTCAGGCCAATCTCACTTTACTTGAGCACCTAAAGCCCTTTTATAACCCAAGGCTGCATTGTCCCGCCTATTCCTCTTAAGCAATAGGATTTAAACTTTTTGGCGGGAGCCAATCAGCAAAGTACAGCAGAGCAAAGTACGCCTCCTAGGGTGAATTGTTTTACAGCCAATCAATCAGCAGGATGGTTGGTTACATCACCAGTGAAATGAAACCTAACAAGCAGGAACAAAGCTTACCAGCTGCATGGAACTCAGGAAGCAGGAACAAAGCGATTATAAAATTTACCTTCAGGTTGCTCAGTCAGGGCGAGTCCCAATAACTCAGCACATAACTCAGGCACTACTGAGATTTTCCTTGGTCTTGTTTTGAGTGACAGATTGGCTGCAGAGGTATTAAGGCATTAATTGGTTAGTCACTTTAGTTACCATAACAGGGCAAACTTGCAATCTCTGTAAGTCACTACAATAAAACACAGAATGCCCTCCAGCTGTGAAGGTGTGCTTTTTGCTCCACTCTTACTCTGACACCCAGGCTGATCTGCACACCTTTGTTTTCAGCCTCTGTCTCCAAATGTCACCTGTGAATTTCAGGTCTTGGGTTACCTGTATTAATGATAGTACATGCAAATCTGCCTCACTTTTAACAGTGTTTACGTCCTTTGCTTTGTGGACAAGTCTAGAGCTATCCTGGTCAAGGTTGAATAGAGAAGCTAAAAAGTGATTTAACAGAATTCTACAGTGTTTTCTTGGTGAAACTTGGTCACATAAGTTCTATTTTCCTGCACAGGTGACCAGCCATGTGAAGACTCATACACAAATATATCACATAACACTGGCAACCCACTGTGGGAAAAAGATTGTGATATTATTTCATCATTGAGCAACGTATTTCCAAAAACTAGATGCTAAAGCCTGCTACAAACCTAGGCCGTTTGATATGACCTTGGTATATAGATTATGCACTTTTAAAGCACATTTCTGAAGAAAATGCTATAGGCGACTGTAATACAATGGTGTTGGTGTATCTGAACATATAGGAACATGGTATAAAAGTCAGAAAATGGATACTACCCATATAGAACAGTTACTGTGAATAGAATTGGCTAAGTCATATGCTTCTCTGAGCTCCTATGTGTAAGTGGTGAACAAATGAAATGTGGAGACTTTACATGTGAATTTACACTGGTGCACAATCTATAAATATTGCAATAGGCTGTACTCACTTCATTTAAAAACCACCTCTATAATGTGGAAGTTAAAAAAAAATCAATCTGTTATTTCAAAGAGTGACTGGGATTTTTGTAAAGTGTATGGGAGGGAGAGCAGAAAAAAAAGAGATGCTGCATTTGACAAGTACATATTGCATAAACATTCTGAAATATCACACTGAATCCCATTAGTATCTATAATTGGTTATGTTGATCCAAAATAAATGTTCTTTCTTTAATAACAAATTAACCTTAACTTAAGATACTTTGTATATTCTAATTTTTTAACCTGGTAATTCATATAATAATAGCCCAAAATACAAACACATAGACCTTAGCAAAAAAATATTTAAATTTCAAAGTATTAAAAATTTTTGTGCAATATTGCAGAAAATAATACCAGTATATAAAGAAATTCTATGAGATATTATATTTTGTTAACAATAAGACATCTTTTTAAAATATTTTATTTATTCATTTTCAAGCAGAGAGAGACAGACAGAGAGAGAGACAGAGAGACAGAGACAGAGAGACAGAGACAGAGAGAGAGAGAGAGAGAGAGAGAGAGAGAGAGAGAGAGAGAGAGAGAGAGAGAGATAGCACCAGAGCCACCACCTTGTGGGTCTGGCCCATGTGGGTCCTGAGGAATTGAACCAGGGGCCTTAGGCACTGGAGGCAAGTGCCTTAACCGCCGAGCCATCTCTCCAGCCCAACAATAAGACATTCTTACATTGGCGTCATGCTACACAGGGTCAGATTTTCCCCACACCTCATCCTGAGGAAAGTGGCCTGTGTCAATGTCATCATGAAGCCATCCTCAGCTATGAGGACTCCTTCCTGAGGGACCTGTCTGATGCTGCTTTATAGTTTTTTTTAATCATTATAAGTTCATTCTGAAATAATCATAAAATGTATAATAATTTACTAATATACCTGCCAGTAATATAATGCTCGATTATCGATATGAAGAATTTTGTACCATCCCTGTTCATTTGTACTGAACCTTTACAAGACGGATGGGTTTATTTAAACCAGCCTCACTTACCACCCTTGATCAGCAGGCTGCATCATAACAGGACAATGGCTATGACTATAATCGTTGAAGGGGAGTTTTTGGCAACATTATAATCTTATGGTTCCACTAGGATTTGTCATGGTCTAAAACAGTACACTGTAGAACATGGCTGTGTTACGCATTGTGGATTAGGACAGGGTAATTCTAATTATCCTTAAAGAGCCAGTTGAACTGGGTACACTGATAAGGCTCCTTTCTCTAAGATAGACAGTTCTTGATTAGACTCTGATTTACCCCCTAGGATAATCTCCTACATCCATTATCACACTTGGATTCATGCACGGAGTTCCTAGACGTCTGTTCTGGAGGGTTACACTTTTATAC
Organism: Zapus hudsonius; assembly: GCA_004024765.1. Lineage (NCBI taxonomy): Eukaryota > Metazoa > Chordata > Mammalia > Rodentia > Dipodidae > Zapus > Zapus hudsonius. The sequence continues at coordinate 17,093 of PVHP010022953.1, forward strand.
ACTGCTATAGTGCCTCAGCTGCACCATGAAACACCAGCAAGGGGTTCCAAGTGTTTTCCTCCTTGAACTTCTGAAGGTTATTTTAGTCGCAGCTCTCTGATTCCTTTGGCACTAGTTTCCTAGAAGTGTTACTGAGCCTCCAGTGTCTGCTTCCACGAGTTCCATATGCCTGTTTCTATATATGAAACTCCTTCTAAATTCCTATTCACTAAGTTCCCCCTTTGCCCTTATTTCTGCAAATGAATGGCAGTCACAATTGAACTCTGTGTCACTGTGACCCACACTAAAAGCACTTGGCTAACTTTCTGCCAACTTTGTTGCTCAAAATGATTTTAGAGTTTTTGCTTATTGGGGTTAGTGGTACTGTATTTTTCCTGTCACAAGATCTTTATTCGTTGAAATTCTATCTATTCCATTTGGCCACTAAAACCCAGCTAATAATTAGCTGTGCTCAAAACTTACAGATAACCCAGCTTAAAAAAACAAAAACAAAACAACCAAAAAAATATATATATACACAACACTATGTGCTTCAATCCGAACATTCAGGTTCAGTGAATTTGGTCCTTTAACAACTTTCTTCATGACTGAGACAATTTGATTTTGGGAATGGACAATAGGAAATTATCAGATACTTTTAAGGTAATAAAGACTACACTTTCAAGTCCACAATGTCTGTGTCAGAACAAAATCCACTATTAAAACAACAAATAAAAAATCCTCAACTTGCATATTCTCTTTTTTCTGAAATGAGTAAACTGGCTATTCCAACCTAAAGGGAAGCCAGAAAAAACAGTCCATCTGTGGGATCAGGAAGAAGGAGAGACTAGAAATAGCGTCAGCCTGGAGCACTGAGAGTTGCTCATTAGTTTCCAAACTTCCTTCCCTCTCCTGCTTGACTCAGTTTTGAGCAGAGGACACTTCTGAGGATTGCATCCCAGTCCTATGATTAAATCCTTAAATAATAGCTTCTTTGTTTCTACTCCACTGCAAACAAAGAACTCATCAAGACAACTAAGGCCTACGCAGCTCTCTACAACCCTCTGTCTGCTTGGAAATAAATAAATAAGTAAATAAATAAATACATAAATGCTATTTAAAAAATGTTTAATGAAGGGCCAGATGTACATGGCACATACAGAGTAGGTGGATCACTGTGAGTTCCAGGTCAACCTGGGACTACAGAGTGAGTTCCAAGTCATCCTGGGCTGGAGTGACAACCTACTTCAAAACAATAGCAACGACAAAAAAAAATGTTTAATGAATGAATGAATTCCCTGCTTCCATGTTTTACTTTGTATGATACTGCTTTTATTGTAGGCTTTTATTAGCCTACAGTGAGAAAACCAGTTAATTTTATGACTATAAGAGATTTAGATTTTCATTACTATTCAAAGAAATCTATTATCAACTGATGATTTGTTTATACACACGTGTCATCTTGTATGTTCTCCAATTGTGATGTCAACCTGTGTGTAAAATGCCAGTGTCTTCAGAGTATTACAAAGCTTGTAGAGACATCAGTTTGATACCATGACCAGTGCAGCATTGTAAGAAATCTGGGGATCTCCAGAATGGGTGTTCTGACTGGTGAATTGTGAATGTCCATCCCTTCTCATGGTATTGATGTCACTTGTTAAGGGTTTGTTTTGGAGTCACCTGTTACCTATGTGAATGCACCTGTGTTATTTTCATGTCACTTCCTATCTACCATAGGCACCCACATACCTTTCTTTGGCCCAGCATCTTGTATCATTATATGGATGCTTAAATAGTTATATTGTCAAACTATCTGCCTTTGTCTATATTTACTGGGTCACTACACAAATCCATATAATAAAAGAACCCTGAAATAATGATTTGATACCTATTAGTGATATTTGGTAAGCATTAACTCAAATTTGTAGAAACTATGTTTTCCCTTATCTGATCAGATAAGGTAGTGAAAAAATTGTGTGAAATAAAGTGTGAGTTACTTTTCTAAGCTCGTGTTGACAGTTTTGAGCTAACATTTCACAGACTATTAGTATGTGACAGGTTATTTTTATTTAGTCCAATACCAGAAAAAAAATTCCTTCTCTTGAATCTGTGCATTGTAGAAGCACTTCTTACAAACGAGGACAATCGGATAGGGAGGTGGCTCAGTGGGTAAGAGCACTTGCTAAGCAAGCATGAGGGGCAGGGAGGGCCTGAGGCATCCTGAGTTCTGTTCCTCAGCACCGACATAAAGAGCTGAATGTGGCCAAACCCATCTAGGATCCCTGTCCTGTAGGATCACTGACACCCATTAATCAGCTTTGTGATCCTTGAGAGAATGGGTCTCAAGGAAATCTGCAAAAGAGGAGGATGTTCTCAGCACACATGTCCATGGGCACAAGCATCTGCACACGCAGGACATGCACCATACACACACACACACACACACACACACACACACACACACACACACACTCACACACACACCACACACATAAAATCTCTTACAACCACAAAACGATATGTTTTGCTGCCATAGCTTTTTCAATAATCAACTTCTTATTTTGCCATGTTCTTTGTAATTAAATGTGAATATTTATGCATGTGTTTTCACGCACATATACAAGATCATAGTGACTTTCTTTCCTTAGAGTGAACACATTCAATTTTAAATAACCTCCTGCTCTGTCTCACTTGTCATTTATGGTAACAAATATAACAATTTTCTTTTGTCAAAGTTTTTAGTTATTTTATTTTTTATTTTTAAATATTTTATTTATTCATTTTTAAGGAGAGAGAGAGAGAGAGGAGAGAGAGAGAGAGCACAACAGGGCTACCACCTTGTGGGTCTGGCTTATGTGGATCCTGGGGAATTGAACCCAGGGCCTTAGGCACTGGAGGCAAGTGCCTTAACTGCTGAGCCATTTCTCCAGCCCTCAAAGTTTTTATATATGGGTGTCTTAATAAAAATTCAGGGAAAAATCAACTTTGAAATCATGCATCTTGCATAAAGGCTGGTGAAATATAAAATTTATATCCTAATCCACTTAATCAGCTAGGTTCTCTCATGTTCTCCTATATATTAGAAATCAAAGGTGCTTTAAACAGCAAGCATAAAAGTCTGTGCTTTGAGCCTATGTGAAATATGTGAAAAAAATCTCAAAAATGAACAGAGCAATTGTTGAAAGCAATCTTTCTGCTCATTGCAATAAAAGTCCTGGACTCTGAGAAGCAAACACTAGCAGGCAGTTTGAGACAGAAATTTAAAACCAAAGATATGTCTGCATGTTATTAAATTTGTATTTTCTTTTTGCTTTATTCCTCTCCCAAATGTGGCTGGACTTATAAACTGCTGTGTAAGCACTGAGCTACAGTTACCACTGTGATCTCTCCTCCCATCCTGCTCATGAAGTCTTCATTTATTGGAATGCACAGTGCCCACACTGTGCGTACACCTAGAGCCCAATGCTAAGCACACGTTTCTCTGGAAGAGGGACAGGAAAGATGTTCAAACAAGAGGGTGAACTAAAAAGCACGGAGAAAATTCTGTGGATTTCCTTTGGAAATGTGCAAGACAATTGGGTGAGGGGATAGGACAGAGAGAAAATTGTGGTTTTGGTGAAAAAAGCCAGAAATAGAAACTCCTGCATCCAGGCTGGGTGACAGGAGTCCTGCAAACCACAGATCAGAAACTTTAATCATCTACATTAATCTTGACCTCTTATGAAACCAACAAGGCAGTGTGCAGACTTGCTGATCAAATGACTATGAACTCAGTGCCATGCATCACATACCACTGAGTTGTCCTGCCCAGGGACAAACTTATGTAGCCAATGTTCCTGAGAATGTTGTTTACATTTTTTTTAAATATATATTTATTGTCCATAATGAGTTACATTATTTAGTGGGCAAACCATGCGTTGTTATCCCGAATTCCCCAATCCCCCCCTCCCCATCCCTGATCAGTTGTATATCCTCCTCCTTGGGCTGTCTGTATTAGTCCTTGTGGCAAGGGATCCTGTATATCTTAGTACTCATCCCGGTCTTCCTGGCCCAAGTGTGTTGTTACTGATGGGTGTCATGCCTCCGGACAGTCTCCCCAACCACGGCTCTCACAATCTTTCCGCCCCCTCTTCCACTCAGTTCCCTGAGTCGTGGTGGGTGAGTAATAAGGCTGCTTTAATGTTGCGAGCTTAGAGGTCCTTGTGTCGAAAATCCTTGGTTCCTGTCTCAATGGCCTATCCTGTGTTGATTGAATGACTGTGTTTACATTTTTAAATAATAGCTTTAATATTAAAAAACAAACAACAACAAAACAAGCCATTGCAGATGATGAGCTCATGGTGAATAGAGAAATATCTTAAGTAAAAATGGCCCACTGCACCTACCCTACCACATGTCACAGGTAGCAAGCAGCACAGCAACTGGACATGTGCTGCTTATCCTATGATTGCTAACTCTGCCTAACATTCTCCACCTTTTGGCTAAGATCAGGTGTAGATTAGTACAATAGGCAGACACATAGAAACTAGTTTGAAGACCATTGCTAACTACAATTATCAAATCATAAAAAATTGCAGCAGCATAGAGTATGGAACTCATCTGAAATTATATGGTCAGTCTTTTTTATTAAAAAGTAGAAATTCTGTATGCACAAGTCTTGTGTTGGTGCCTCCGTTTCCCTCCTCTCTATTCCCTTTTCACTGAGGACCCTCCTCAGCTGGATTGCTGGCATGATCCATGGGATGAAGAGCTATGAGCTGTACAAGCAGCGAGTTTTTTTGGGGTGTGTGTGTGCAATGTCTCTGGATATTCCCTGCACCATGGCTCTTACAATATTTCTGCCCCCTCTTTCAAAAAGTGCTTGTTTTGGGGACCTCTTAGGTCTCTTGGATCATCAGGTCAATGTGGGAAGTAAGTGATTTCTGGCACAGGGAGTTACAAGCCAAAGTCAATTGTTTTAGAGTTAGTCTTCATCCCAGCCCTCTCAGGGCCTTTCTTACCAGAAGATAACCTCATATTCCTCTAGTGAGTTGAATTGGTTAGTCTACTTTCCAAGAGTAAGGGTTTTATGGTCTCAATATATTTTGGGTGTAGTTTTGTGTATATCCCCCCTAGAAGGCCATCCCGTTCCCTCCCTCCAAGCCCTTCCTTCCCTGTTTTTGATTCTGGATTCACATGTCATTTTTGCTTACTATCTAAGCCTCATCTGATTAGGAACTGCAGATGAGGGAGAATATGCAGCATTTGTCAATTTTAACAAAGACAAGAGGGAAATTTTGTGACAAAAATTTCTTACTAAAACATACTGTGGACTATGAAATCATAAATATCAAAATATGAAATGTGATGAATATTCACATTTACACAACAATTAATAGAAAATATATTGAGTTGTAACGGGGGAGCTGGGGTTTAGAACTTGGACAGTACCCAGCAAATTCCAATGCACCTCAGATTTTAATGAGTATCTGAATTCTTGTCTGAAAGTTAAAGAATTTAAATTATAGCCCACCAGAGGATAAGATATAGTGGTATAGACTTTATTTAAAGGAAAGATAAAGATATAGACTTTATTTAAAGGAAAATGGGGAATTATAGAGATCTCCAGCCACCAGTGTGGAGAGAACACAGGGAGAGGGTTTAGCAAAATCCATGCTGTTCAGCTAAACAAGCCGGAAAAGAAAAGATCATGAGAAGGAAAGATTCATGTGAGAAAGAAATCCAGCCCCTCACCACAGCCATTAGGCTGTGGTGGGAGGCTTTGGAGACCTTACTAGGTCCCTGGAGAGTCAGAGGTCCTTCTTCTAGGCCATGTGTGTGAGAGAAGGGGGCTGGACTTTGTTTCAGTGACTTAAGACCTCAGCCAGGTAAGTCAGAGAGATAGCTGGTTGGTCCATACCTGACTGTTAGATTGAACATGAGCAAGACCACCATGAGACCACTCTGAAAGGAAAGGCTTTAATCAGAAAGAGACACCTGCTGCCGACTATCTCCATGGGGGAGAAAGTCCCTGAGAAAAAGTCCAATCTTGGCTTATAAAGGCAAGGCACTTGTTATGTAGGCTCCCAGGTCATGGGCTGGGGAGGGCCCAGGTGGTCAGTAGCTCTCAGCATCTGGGAAGGACAGTCCCTCCTGCCAGACAGAGACACAGCAGGAGGTGGTTTACAAGGCAGGCTTTATCTGTAAATCATGTTGACACTTCTCTTGAAGCTCAGTGCACTGGTTGGGGGAAGAGGGGAACTGAGGTGCAGGGCATGGACTCCATTTTTGGAACCTGAGTTTAGACCAAACACTGACCAATCAGTTTTAGGACCTAGGTTTGAACTCTAGTTAGAGATACCTCCCACCCAAGGGGATGGCATCTATGGAACTTGCCTGAAGGAGTTAACTAGAGTGATATGAGATATGTAAAACTTTTAGATAAATAATAAAGAATTTCAATGTCCTTATATAAGATGTACAAAGTTCAAATATTAGAAGAGTATATTAATTAAGAGAGGCCATGAATAGAATGGGAGGAAGTCTAACACCAAGAATAATTGGCATCTCAGCTTGGCATCTCCCTGTCCCAGTTATTGGTTCCTTCCCACACTGAGCTGTTAATCAAAGAGATCCAGGCGGTCCCCAAAGAGACAGACTTCTGTTAAAGCTCTTGAGTGCCCACCCCAGGCCTAAGGCAAGACCCAATTGCTGAAGAAATCACAAAGTGTTATCAAACAACACCAAGAGATCCTGCAAGATGTAGAATGGTAACCAGCTCCCAGATGGTAGCATGTGTAGCACTGGAAGGTGTTGCATGAGCTGCCAGGGGAAATTGGTCAATGATATTTGGAGAGAACAGAGACCACTGATATACAATATAGACAGTTGTCACAAGAATGCTGAACACATGGCTGTATGGAAGAGACCAGCAAGTCAAGAAATGCTCATCTGTGCAATAATGGCACTAAACCTAGGAGGGTAATCAACAGCTTACTGATTGGCTAAGAGATCTGCTTAGTGACAAGAAGCCCTTAACTGGAGCTTGTCCATGTCAAAAATCCATGGCAAAATCCTACATCCTGGCCTTCACACAGGGCCCAAATGAAGCCTACAAGAAAGTGACAAGACAAACAGGAGACCAATCACCACCGAAAGTCTGATAAGCCAAGAAAGATCAATGGAGACAGACACCACTGATACCCAACACAACCCAGGACAAAGATCCAGAGATACTTAAGATCTCAACAACAAAGCAGACAAAACTCACCTAATCAGGGAACTGAGCAAAGAGGGGGCGGATTGTAAGAGCCAAGGTGGGGGAGAATATCCAGAGGCATTGCCCCCTTCAGCAACAAGGCACAAAGGAAGAAGAAAAAAAAACCTTGGCTACCTCTGGTGCAGTTCGTAACTCTCTAGCCTATGGAAAGAGTCCATATGCACACCCAGGAGGTACCCCAGTCAATAGGGGACAGAGAGGAGGGAAACGGGGACACATTCAAAAGATTTTCTCATACAATGTATATAATTTTTCATAGTAAAGATATTAATTTAAAAAGTATTCATCTTACTTAAAAATCATTTACTCTGAAAAAGGTAATGTTAAAGGAATAAAAGATAAGTTTCTCTAGCCAAATATATAAATATATAGAACTTAACAAGAACTAACCTAGTATAATAAAACTGGATTTTTAAGACACTATGTCAAAGGCAGTACATAGGTGGCAACAGGCCAAATGAAAATATGATCAGACTTCATCACAGCTCTCACTACCAGTTGTCATGGGCAAAATGCTGCTTATAATTTGACCAAGTCTTTGTTAATTACATAATTCAATAAGCACACATCAAGTAGGCAACTCTCCTTACTTCTTGGTATTTAACCAATAGAAATAGAAACACAGTTTCATACAAAGCATGCAGTTGTGTATTAGTTAGGTTTATTTATTATATTATTTATTTTTAGAAACTCAATTTCTGATCATATAAAGGTAGAAAAAAATCTTGTGAATGAATAATCAGTGTGTGTGACACTGAAATTCTGCTGAGTGATAAAAGGAAGATGTGTTGAAAATGCACAAAGTAGGTAATTTCCAAGGGCAGAATTCCAAAGGGGAAACACCAGGCACAATCTTTGTCATTGTGTTCAGAGGTCATATTGAAAAAGGAATACTACTGAGTCAGAAACAAAAACAGAGCAGGTCTTGCTAGAGGTAAAGGCAGGCTTCAGGGTTGACTCCAGGAGTATAAGAGCAGCTACAGAAAATGAGGAAACACTTTGTTGTCTTGATTCTGGTGGTGGCAATGCGACCATGAGCATTTTCAGAATTCATAGACTTGCTAGGAAAAAGTAAACATTTTTCTGTATGCAAGTTAAAATCGAACAAGCATCCTTGTCCAATTCACAGGAATGGATAATGGTTATATGTGTTATATTATCCCCATTATAAAACTGAAGAGAATATGAAGTTGTCTTTTGTATAATAATAGTTCACAGCAAAGCCACTATTCTCCTCTCCAAGTGCACATACATTTCAAATGATTAATTACATTTATTTATTTTAAAACAAATGTTTGTTATGAAATGTGTGTCCTAATTTGAGCACAATCTAATGAGACTCATTGTTGTAGAAAATTAAAATTCATATTCACAATGAAAGATAGACTATTAGACATCTCATCTTTAAAAGATAACAATTACACACAATTCTAACCCTACTCCAAATAGCTGAAGGATAAAAAATACTCCATTTGAAAAGTAATAGAAGGAATACCGACCTGAGATCTCATAGGACATACTCAGTTCCATCTCTAAGGACCAAATACAGCATTTGCTTTAATTTTATCTCTAATTATTTTTTCCTCCTCCTATTTCATGAGATCAAACAGAAATGTGAAAACCAAATCCTAGCAGTTAGGATTGGCCAGCGGAGGGCAGCAGAAGGCTTCGACAGGCTGAAACAGAAAAGGCTTCCTGGAGGCCAGCAGTCTTGTAAGAGGGTCAGATAAGCAAATAAAAACCCCATCAAGACGAGGATGCTGACATTTAACGCATTGAAGGTGCTGTGGCAGGAGGAATCCGACTCATGCAAGCACACGCTAATAGTCATGGGGGAGGCGTCAGCAGGAGAAAGGACCTGATGTCCTCAGTCATTCTTCCATCAAATGATGTCTTTAACACCTTTCACCATCATTCAGCTTTCTCACTTACTGAGGGACTGTGGTGTGAAGAAGAACCTTCAAAATGCGTGAAGACTGTTGCATGCTTCCAGTGCCCTTTGGGAAACACCCTTGCTGTTTTTTGAAAACCATTCTCTCTTATAATATGTGATGATGTTTCACTTTTAATAGCAGTGTTTTAGGAAGACAACGGACATCATTGTAATAAAGCTGATTAGTGCTATAAGAATATAAATGTTAATTTCATACATATTAAATAGAAATGTAGGGGTTGTCTTTGAATTAGAGGGCTGACATGTCCTGAGTGATAAAAAGAAACTCATCAGTTTAAAATGAGATCAGTTAATGAATAAGTGGTAAAGATGGTGAATTCGTAACCACAACAGTGGACTAAAATTACCTTCTGGCATCTTTCACCTGAGCTCTGAAGAATGAATAAAATAAAAAAATATTGGATATTGGTAAAGGACAAAATTTACTGCTGAATGATGGACAGTTTTCCAAGGTTTTATTTCGCATGCACCAAAATTTTGCACTACAAATAATGGGGAACTTTGAAAACACACAGAACATCCCAGAGGAATGGGCGCAGAGAGTGATGAGAGAGATTTGTTCAGTGAGACCAGGAAAATAGAGTTGTGACCAGTGGGCCTCACTCAGTATTGTTGAGCTCAGTATCAATGCCATTTGGAATTATGAGATGGAATCAGAAGAGAGAAAATAAACCAAATAAAGTTAGAGTAGGTAAGTGTGCTGTAAAAGAATGACTGGGGACCATCACAATCAGGTGCAAATCATTGTTGTAATATTTACAAATTCTGTATCTTCAGCCAAGTAATTCACTGGATTTCATCATGACACAGCAAATAGAAGACACCAATCCTCACACAGCTCAATCTCTCTATTTCCATGTGTGTGTAGAAAGCTTGTGCTCTTATGTGCTAACAGTATTTGTCATGTGAGTAGCTTCATTACAAATGCAGACCCAGTCCATGGAAATATTTTTGTTGTTTTTTTACATTTATTTATTTATTATTTTTGAGGCAGGGTCTCATTTTAGCCTAGCATAAATTGGAACTTACTATGTAGTCCAGTTTGACTTTGAATTTAAGGCAATCCTCCTGCCTTAGCTTTTGTTCTAAGAGCTGGGTTTAAAGGTGTCAGCCACCATGCCTGGGTACATATAAACTGTTAAATTATCACATGTTATAAGCAGGCTTGGAGTTTATAACTATATCTATCTCAAAGAAGAAAATAAGTAAATTAATGTGCTTTAATAACTATAGTGGGCATTTTTTTTTTTGCTTTACACAGGCCTCAGCTGTTATGAATGCATAAGAAAAGTGAGACTTTCTTACCAAGCTACTTATATGTCTAGGAAAGTTAGTTTGTATATTACAGGAGAACCTGAGTAAGTTTATATCTCAAGAATTTAGACATATACAAAGAATTCTAGGGCAGTAAAAATGACTCAGTGGTTAAAGGCACTTGCCTGCAAATCCTAACACCTGGGGTCAGTTCCCCAGTACCCACTTCAAGCCAGGTGCTCAAAGCAGCACATGCTTCTGGATTTTGTTGGCAGTGGCCAATGTTTTCTGGCAGGTCCATACTCTCTCTTGTTCTCTCTGTCTGCCTCTTTCTCTCTGTCTCAAATAAATACAAACATTTCAGAAAAGAACTCTGTATTAATGCTAAAAGACCTGCTTCAAAACCATGATCACAAGTAAGTGAGTGCCCATGATGTTTGGAAAATATAGAGGTTAGGACACTGTCCCCCACCCCGAGAGACTGACTGAAGTCTCTTAGTCCCCACAATGAATTCTTCAGCAGAATGGGGTCTAAGAGTAAAACCTTTTGG
>PVHP010022954.1:0-27816 GCA_004024765.1 Zapus hudsonius
AAACACAAGTTTATAAATTGTAATTTTTATCGAGAAAGAAAATAGGAATTGGGCTTAGTTTTCTTTTTCTGGTTTTTTTTTTTTTTTTTTTTGGTCTTACCCGGTAGTGTTGCTCTGGCCCAGGCTGACCTGGAATTCAGTATGTAGTTTCAGGGTGGCTTTGAACTCTCGGCGATCCTCTTACCTCTGCCTCCTGAGTGCTGGGATTAAAGGTGTGCACCACCATGCTCGGCTTTAAACTTTATTTTTTCAAAATATTTTTAGCCGGCAGAGGTAGGAGGATTGCCGTGAGTTCAAGGCCACCCTGAGAACACTGAGACTACATCGTGAATTCCAGGTCAGCCTGGACTAGCGCGAGACCCTACCTCGAAAAACCAAAAAAAAAAATTATATATATATATATATATATATATGTAATATAATTATATATAATTTTTTTTTTGCGGTTCTGAGGACCGAACCCAGGGCCTTATGCTTGCTAGGCAAGTGCTCATCCACTGAGCTAAATCCTCAACTCCTATACTTTTTTTATTTATTTGCAAGCAGAGAGAGATAGAGAGAATGGGTCCGCCAGGACCTCCAGTTGCTGTGAATAAACTCCAGAAGCATGCACTACTTTATGCATCTGGCTTGATGTGGGTACTGATGAATGAAACTCAGATTGTCAGGCTTTGTAGGCAAGATCCTAAGCCATCTCTCTATCCCTGGACCTGTGTATCTAACCCATGAGGCAACCACGAGTCAGTATCATTCACACTAGCCATTTTCTCAAGCTTGTGATCTTCTGTCTCCTTTCTCAGCAGTGACAGTGACAGCGAAGGGGATAATCCAGAGAAAAAGAAACTACAAGAGCAGTTGATGGGTAAGAGGCACGTAGCCCCATGGCAGTGGGAGGAGACATGACTTGGTTCTCTTTTAGATCTGCTTGTACTCATGGGTCGGGTTCTGGGTTGGCCCCCTCTTACAGGTGCTGTTGTGATGGAGAAGCCCAACATACGGTGGAGTGATGTGGCTGGGCTGGAGGGGGCCAAGGAGGCCCTCAAAGAAGCTGTCATTTTGCCAATTAAATTCCCACACTTATTCACAGGTAAGAGTGTAACCACTATCCCAGATGTAATAATATTAGACTTCTGAGGGAGTTAGTTTGGGGTTTGCCATTTGAATTGTCCCAGAGCAGATGACCTGGTGTCCTCAGCAGCCTTCACTGGCTGAAGGTGAGTTCTGGCCTTTACTCCTTGACTTGGCTTTTTTTTTTTTTTGGTTTTTCGAGGTAGGGTCTCGCTCTAGTCCAGGCTGGCCTGGAATTCACTATGTAGTCTCAGGGTGGCCTTGAACTCATGGTGATCCTCCTACCTCTGCCTCCCCAGTCCTGGGATTAAAGGCGTGGGCCACCACGACTGTCTGACTTGGCTTTATTTTTTTTCCTTTCTTTTGGATTTTTGAGATAGGGTCTCACTGTAACCCAGGCTGACCTGGAACTCACTGGGTAGTCTCTGGCTGGGCTTGAACTCACAATGATCTTCTACTTACCTTTCCCTCTTAAGTGTTGGGATTAAAGGAGTGTGTCACCTCCAGTGGCTTTTAAAAGAAATTTTAATAGCAATGCTGGGAATGGAACGTGTTTGGCAAATGCTCTACTCCTGAGCTACCTTTGAGCCATCACTCTTTAGCTTCTTGCTAGCATCAAAACAATTTTGTGTTCAAGGCCAACGTGGGAAGGACTACATAGTTCCAGGTCAGCCTGGTCTAGAGTGAGACCCTACCTTGAAAAAACAAAAACAAACAAAAAAAAAGGGCTGGAGAGATGGCTCAGCAGTTGAGGTGATTGCCTGACAAGCCTAACTACCCAGGTTTGATTCCCCAATACCCATGTAAAGCCAGATGCACAAAGTGATGCATATATCTGGAGTTCATTTGCTGGAGGCCCTGGTGTGCTCTCTCTCTCTCTCTCTCTCTCTCTCTCTCTCTCTCTCTCTCTCTCTCTCTCTCTCTCTCTCCTGTCTCTTTTTGGAAACAAAAAGAAAAGAAATAGGTGGAACAAACACCTCAGAGTTTTTCTCTGACCTCCACAGTGTGGCACATGTGCCCAAACACACACAAATAATTAAAATTTTAAAAAAGAGAAAAACATTGCTGGGCTAGAGAGATGGCTCAACGGTTAAGGCACTTGCCTCCAGTGCCTAAGGCCCTGGGTTCAATTCCCCCAGTACCCACATAAGCCAGACCCACAAGGTGGTGGCCCTGGTGTGCTCTCTCTGTCTCTGTCTCTGTGTGTGTCTCTCTCTCTGTATCTCTCTGCTTGAAAATGAATAAATAAAAAAAAAATCACAAACCTTAAAAAACATTGCTGTGAACTAGAGATGTAGTTGTGTTGGTAGAGTGCTTACCTAGCACATACCAGGTCTGGCCTCGATCTGTAGTACCACATAAACTCAAGTAGTGGCCCACACGCACCTGTAATCCCATGTAGAGCCAGGAGACTCAGGGCTTCAACATTGTCCTTGGCTACATAGCCAACCTGGACTACATGATACACTGTCTTTAAAAAAAATTGTGGGGCTGGAGAGATGGCCCAGTGGTTAAGGCACCTGCCTACAATGCCCAATGATCCAGGTTCGATTCCCCAGTACCCACATAAAGCCAGATGCACCATGGCACATGCATCTGGAGTTTGTTTGCAGGGCTGAAGACCCATTCTGTCTGTCTGTCTGTCTGTCTGTCTGTTTGTTTCTCTCTCTTTTTTTTTTTCTCTCTCTCCTTATAAATAAATTATTAAAAAAAAAACTGTGGCCGGGCATGGTGGCGCACGCCTTTAATCCCAGCACTCGGGAGGCAGAGGTAGGAGGATTGCTGTGAGTTCAAGGCCACCCTGAGACTACGTAGTGAATTCCAGGTCAGCCTGGACTAGAGCGAGACCCTACCTAGAAAAACAAAAAAAAAAAAAAAAAAAACTGTGGCCACAACTTTGAGTAGACCATCTCAGTGGTCAAGGTCAGGAACCAGTGATATAAATGTCATTTGGCAAGGACGGGGTCCTCCCAGGAAGTGTTAGTTCTCTTTGATCCTTTGCTCCTACACTCAATTGCTTTCTTGCTGTATTGGCAGTGACTAGAGGCCTTCACCTTTTCTTTGCTCATTTCGTTTGTTCTTTATTGCAGGCAAGCGTACCCCTTGGCGAGGAATATTGCTCTTCGGGCCCCCTGGCACAGGGAAATCCTACCTGGCCAAAGCCGTAGCAACAGAGGCCAACAACTCCACCTTCTTCTCGGTGTCCTCCTCAGACCTGATGTCTAAGTGGCTGGGAGAGAGCGAGAAGTAAGTTGGTATTAGGCCGTGCTCTGCTGACAGCTCCTGGCAGTTCTTCCAGAGGAGCTGCTGGCTGCTGTTCAAGGAGATCTTGGGAGCTTGATGGCTGGGAAGTTGGTGGGAGATGAATCACTCCAAGGAAGGGACGCTGGGTTTGCTGAGTCCTGGTATCCCAGCACTGATGAGACAGCGGCAGGAGGATCATGACTTTAAGGTCAGTTTTTAATATGTAATGACACTGTGTTTCCAGAAACAAGCCTGGGGTCAGAGAGAGGGATGGTGCAGTAGTTTAAGAAGTTTGGCTGCAAAACCTACTAGCCCAGCATCAATTCCCCAGCCACTCATAAAGCCAGATGCAAAAAGTGGTACAGGTGCCAGAGTTTGTTTGCAAGGGCAAAAGAGCCTGGTACTACCCCCTTCCTCTGCATGCACAAAAATTAGGAAAAGAGAAAAAGCCCAGTGTTGGAGCATTAGTGCCTGAGGGGTCTGGTCTCCCGAGCCGACTTTACACAGCTGGGCATGGCCACTCACGTGCCTGTAACCCCAGTCCCAGCAGGTGCTCTCACTGGCTCACCTAGCTCCCCATCTCTACTTATTCATTCATTCTTTTTTCTTTTTCTTTTTTTTTTTTAACTTTATTGATAGCTTCCATAATCACAGATCATAAGCCATTATGATTCCCTTCTCCCACTCCCCTTAGGCCTGGCTGACCTGGCACTCATGTTCTAGTCTCAGGCTGGTATTAAAGTTGTGTGCCACTACACTGGCTTCCTATTTTGAGACAGTATCTCATGCAGCTCAGGCCATTCACAAAATTGCTGTGCAGCAGAGTTTGGCCTCAAACTTTTCCTCCTGCTTCCACCTCAGAATTGTTAGGATTACATGCCTGTGTCCCCTTGCTTTGCTTGTGTAATCAGTTGAGTATACCCTTTGGGGGCATTTTTTTTGCCCTGAGGTAGGGTCTCACTCTAGCCCAGGCTGACTTGGAACTCAGTAGTTCAAGGTTAGCCTTGAACTCACAGTGATCCTCCTACCTCTACCTCCTAAGTGCTGGGATTAAAGGCCTGTGCCACTGTGCCCAGCTTGGGGGCATTTTATGAAGTCAGCCTATTTCCAATACTGCCTCCCATCTTGCCGTGGAGAAACTGAGGCTCAGAAGAAGTCTACTTAACTACTTAATGGGGCTCCAGGATTTGAGCCAGTGCCAAGGCAAGCTCTCCTTCCTGGTACACTGCTACTTTGTCACCAGCATTTTCAGCCTCCTTGTGGGAGGGACACAAGAGATGGCACTGGGCCCCAGGGTGGGCATGTTTGGGAACATCCAGGCCTGACCTCTTTCTCACCCTCACAGGCTGGTCAAGAACCTGTTTGAGCTGGCCAGGCAGCACAAGCCCTCCATCATCTTCATTGACGAGGTGGATTCCCTCTGTGGGTCTCGAAATGAAAATGAGAGTGAAGCTGCTCGCAGGATCAAAACGGAGTTCTTGGTCCAGATGCAGGGTGTGTGCCAGGGCCGTGTCCTCTCGTGTTGTCCACCTCCAGTCAGTGCAGGGCGCCGGGCTGACTTGTCCTCAGCATAGAAAGGCTCTTCTCAGCGCCGTCTCTTCGGGCCTTGGGTGGGCTTTTATCAAAGAGGATCCCCAGGCCTGGTGGCATTGTCAAACTTTACCCAGCAATACCAGAACGTGGTTCAGTTTCAGTTGGGCCCCTGCCACTGCTGACACAGGGAAAATGATGTCTCACAAGGTGGCCCATCCCATAGGGTTTGTTTTTTTTTTTAATTCATTTTCAAGCAAAGAGATAGAGAGAGAGAGAGAGAGAGAGAGAGAGAGAGAGAGAGAGAGAGAGCACCAGTGCCACCACCTTGCGGGTCTGGCTTATGTGGGTACTAGGGAACTGAACCCAGGGCCCTGGGCACTGGAGGCAAGTGCCTTAACCACTGAGCCATCTCTCCAGCCCCCCATAGGGTTTTTTGTTTGTTTGTTTGTTTTTGTTTTTTGAGGTTGGGTTTCGTTCTAGCCCTGGGTGACCTGGAATTCACTATGTAGTCTCAGGGTGGCCTCGAACTCACAGCGATCCTCCTACCTCTGCCTCCCGAGTGCTGGGACTAAAGGTGTGCACCACCATGCCTGGCCTCTATCTCATAGGTTCTGACCGACCCTTGCAGTTAATCTCAGAATCACATCTTTGTCTCTATTCTCAACAGGAGTGGGGAATAATAATGATGGGACTCTCGTTCTTGGTGCCACAAACATCCCCTGGGTATTGGATTCAGCCATTAGAAGAAGGTGAGTCGGCCCTCGGAGGTTCTGGGGGCTAAGTCTTTGTCCAGTCATGGTCAGCCCCCTTTTCCCCAGGAGGGCTGAAGGCTGATGTCTTTCCGTCCGTCCATGTTAGCCTGGGGCTGCGAGCCCATGGTTGAAGGCTGACCTTATTTCTTTGGTGTCCTCCCAAGTCTGCAGGTGAAGCAGAGCCCGTAGGGAAGCTCGCTGTCCTTTCCTTCACACCATCCTGTGTTCAGCTCTCATTTTGTACCATGTTTACGGCCCTTTAGGTTTGAGAAGCGCATCTACATCCCGTTGCCAGAAGAAGCCGCCCGTGCACAGATGTTCCGGTTGCATCTCGGCAGCACTCCCCACAACCTCACGGAAACAAATATCCACGAGCTGGCCCGGAAGACAGAAGGGTACTCAGGTGCAGACATCAGCATTATCGTGCGAGATTCCCTCATGCAGCCCGTTCGGAAAGTACAGTCGGCAACACACTTCAAGAAGGTGAATGGCAGCTGTTACTATCACCAAAGTGGGGGCAGCATTTCTTTTTTTTTTTTTTACAACATTTAGTGGGCAAACAATGAGTTGTTATCCCCAATTCCCCACTGCCCTCCCCTCCCCCCTCCACTGGATAACCTCCTCCATGGGTCGTCTGGATCAGTCCTTGTGACAGGGGACCATGGATAGCCTAGTATTCAGCCAGGTTCTCCTGGCCAAGCCTCTGGATAATCTCCCCCACCACGGCTCTTACAATCTTTCCGTGGGGGCAGCATTTCTTGTATTTGCTAGCTTCCTGGACTGGAAAACCAATAGCGAGGTGTTGTTTGCTCTACCTCTATCCTCCTCCCTACAATTCTCTATTATTATTATTGTTTTTTTTTTTTGTTTTGTTTTGTTTTTTGGTGTTTTTCAAGGTAGGGTCTCGCTCTAGCCCAGGCTGACCTGGAACTCACAATGTAGTCTCAGGGTGGCCTCAAACTCACGGCAATCCTACCACCTCTGCCTCCCAAGTGCTGGATTAAAATTGTGCAACACCATGCCCAGCTAAAAGCATTAAAAAAAAGTTATTTGAGCCAGGCGTGGTGGCGCACGCCTTTAATCCCAGCACTCGGGAGGCAGAGGTAGGAGGATCACCATAAGTTTGAGGCCACCCTGAGACTACATAGTGAATTCCAGGTCAGCCTGGACTAGAGCGAGACCCTACCTCGAAAAACCAAAAAAAAAAAAAAAATTATTTGAAAGATACACCAGAGCCTCCTACCACTGTAAGTAGTGGCTCCAGATGCATGTGCCACTTTGTGCATCTGGCTTTATGTGGGTACTAGGGAATCAAACCCGAGTTCTTAGGCTTTGCAAGCACATACCTTAACTGCTGAGCCATCTCTTCAACACCCCCAAACCTTTTTTTTTTTTTGAGACTGGGTCTCTCACTGTAATCCAAGCTGACCTGGAACTCACTAGGCTGGCCTCAAATTTACAGTGATCCCTACTTCTTCTGGGACTAAGGAGGGCACCACCACACCTGACTCATTTGTTTTTTGTTTTGTTTTTTAAGGTTTTTTTGTTTGTTTGTTTTGTTTTTCGAGGTAGGGTCTCACTCTAACCCAAGCTGACCTGGAACTCACTATGTAGTCTCATGGTGGCCTTGAACTCTTGGCCATCCTCCTACCTCTGCCTCCCGAGTGCTAGGATTAAAGGCATGCGCCACCACGCCCGGCTTGTTTTGTTTTTCGAGGTAGGGTCTTGCTCTAATTCAGGCTGATCTGGAATATACTATGTAGTCTCAAGGCAATCCTCCTACATCTGCCTCCCAAGTGCTGCGACTAAAGGTGTGTGCCACCATGCCTGGCATCTTATTTGGTTTTTTGAGACAGGGTCATATAGCTTAGGGTGGCCTCAAATGCACTGATTAGTTCAGGATGACCTTGAACTGCTGTTCTTCCTTCCTCTGCCTCCCAAGTACTGAGATTACAGCCATGTACCACTGCACGTGGCTCAACCTGAATTTTGAAGAAGCCTGTCCCTCCTTCAACTCTGATGACCTAGAAACCAAACCATTGCCTTTTCTTCAGGATATCTTTTTTTAAACCTATTTTTATTTGTTTAGTTACAAGCAAAGAGAGATAGAAAGACAGACAGAGAGAATGGGCACATCATTGCAAACAGACTTCAGATGCATGCTCCACCTTTGTGCATCTGGCTTTACGTGGGTACTGGGGTATCAAACTTGGGTCATTAGGCTTTGCAGACAAGCGCCTTAACTGCTAAGCCATTTCTCCAGCCCAAAATCAGTTTTCCTATGCTCTTATGTTTTTATTTTCCTGCAGTACTGGGGAACTCAGGACCTTGCACACTGTAGGCAGGTATTTTACCACTGAGCTACATCCTCGGCTCTTCTTCAGGATATCTTAAGGAATCTGAGGTGCCCTACTATTCCCTAACATAGAGGGTAGCCATGCCAGTCTGTCATTCTCCACTTGGTTTCAGGTCTCTGGTCCTTCACGCACCAACCCTAGTGTCGTGATTGATGATCTCCTGACCCCATGTTCTCCAGGAGACCCTGGGGCCATAGAAATGACTTGGATGGATGTTCCTAGTGACAAGCTCTTAGAACCTGTGGTTTGCATGGTAAGTGATCAGCTGGGAGAGATCCCAAAGAATTGGAGTATCTAAGAATAAAATAAGCCTCTTAAAAAAAAAAAGGAGCATCTCTACTGTACCCTGGCCATCATTGCCCTCCCTCTCAAATAGAGATTACCTCTGAGGCTGTGGGTAACAGGCTCCTGCCACGACTCAGTGAAGGCCTGGGACAGTGACATTAGCATTTTATATTCTTTGGCAGATGAGTAAAGCTCCGATACTTTGTCATTCTAAGGGCTTGGAGTTTTGGTCCATAAAAAGCCAGTACAAGTTTGTCAGTGTGGCTTGGATGCAGTAGTGAAGGTATTCTTACCTGACTAGTGTAGACTGGCATTGTCGATTGGGCTCCTGTTCTGCCCTGGCAAGTTTGCCTTGTGGTTGTCTGGGCTGCTGCTGGTGTGATAGGTAACAGAGTTATGGAGTGAGGGAGTCTCTATTCTTTCAGATGGGAGGTCTGTGTGAAGTCATGTGCACTGTTAAGGGAAGGGTCAGGCAGGGCAAGTACAAGTTCTGCACTGGGGTAACCTCAGAGGCAGGCTGAGGCCCTAGAGTTGGATCTCTTCAGTGGCTCGTTCTTGTCTTTACAGTCAGACATGCTCCGGTCTTTGGCTACCACCCGGCCTACGGTGAATGCAGAAGACCTCCTGAAAGTAAAGAAATTCTCAGAGGACTTTGGACAGGAGGGTTAAAAGCTTCTGCATGTTCATGATGGTGAAGTTGGGAGGTTGATTGGAGCACATTCGTGGCACTGTGTTGGTGGCCAGACCCAGCCTGAAGTCCTGAAGTCACTCCTGTCCCCTCTGCTGACTGGCCACAGACCACAGAGGTGTCCTGCTGTGCGTTGGGTACACGGTGGATACTGGATCTGCCTCTCCTGGTGGCTTACCAACTCCTTGCCCTGACACACCGTGTCTTTTTATTTTTTAACCTCTTTTGTTCCCCTAAATTAATGCTGCTTTGATTTCTGTCTTGTTTATAAATAAAGACCACCTGCAAGTGTCAAGGAGTGGGAGCCACACCAGGCCCTAGCCCTCGGCTCCTTCCCACCTAAATTTGGCGCCTGGGGTACAGACTGGGATGGTAAGACAAGCCATTCCACCCTTCTAGGTTTACACCTAGAGCTCTGGTCTTCCTCGAGGGAGGAATTGGTGTCTTCTGTGAGCACAACACTATTTCCATCACGAGACAAGCAGTCAAGCCGGTCTTTTACCGTTGCCTTTTCTTTGATGACTGTGAGAACTCTGAATACAGCCTGTGCTGGGTCCCTGTCCTGGAGATGGTCTAATAAATCCCTTCCCCTCTGGATCCACCAGCGTGATCTCATTTTTGACTCTTCTCTGGGCTCTGGGGGACACTTGCTTTCAGTGAGAACCTCTGGCTTGTTCTCTGCTGTCTTCAGCAGAGCAGGAAGTAGAAATACCCACCACCTGTCACTTGTCAAGCCTCCTTCCCCTAAGGCTTTGAGGTTTGGTCAGAGGTGTTTATATCTTTGTTTGTTTTGAGAAAGTGTTTCATATAGCTCAAACTCACCTAGGTAGCCAGGGCTAGCCTTAAACTCTTCCTGCATCCATCGCTCAAAATGCTGGAATTGTACAGGAGTGAGCCACCATGCCAGGCTTTGGCCAGAGTTGTTGGGTGCATATGAAGAGCTCTTCCTGTTTTCCAGTATCCAGATGAGACGGGCTGTGGGTCAGACAAAATCTACAGCTATTTGGTTTGTGTTCTGTCAATATTTGTATATTTGCAACATTAAAAAATTCAGATTTCAGCCGGGCGTGGTGGCACACACCTTTAATCCCAGCACTCGGGAGGCAGAGGTAGGAGGATCGCCATGAGTTCAAGGCCACCCTGAGACTACATAGTGAATTCCAGGTCAGCCTGGAATAGGGTGAGACCCTACCTCAAAAAACAAAAAAAAAGAATTTTCAGATTTCAGCCCTACATGGTGGTGCACGCCTTTAATCCCAGCACTCAGGAGGTAGAGTTAGGATTGCTGAGTTTGGTGCCAGCCTGGGACTAGAGAGTGAGTGCCAGGTCAGCCTGGGCTAGAGTGAGACCCTACCTTGAAAAAAAAAATAAAAAAGATTTCTAGCCTGGTGTGATGGTTATAGTCCAAGCACTTGGGAGGCTGAGGTAGGAGTGCTGCTGTGATTTCAAGGCCAGCATGGACTACCTAGTGAGTTCCAGTGACAGGAGTCCTGGCTCCCATATGATTAGTTAGAGCAATGCTGGGCCTGCATCTCCATGAGCAGGGCAGTGCTGTGTGTTGTATTGGTGATCCCTGTAACACCATGGGAATGCTGTATGACAGAGCAGGCACAGAGGCTATTCCATTTGCACATACAGGAAATAAACATAACCTGTTATGAAAATGTTCTACCCTTTCTTGAAAAACTGGCACCATTCCTCTATGCTGGGGATCAAACCTGGGTCCTTGCACATATTAAGCACTACTGGTCTGGTGAGGTATACCCCCCAGACTTTTTCTTTTTCTTTTTTTTTTCTTTTTTCAAGGTAGGGTCTCGCTCTAGCCCAGGCTGACCTGGAATTCATTATGTAGCCTCAGGCTAACCTTGAACTCACAGCAATCCTCATTTATTTATTTATTTATTTGTTTATTCAAGAGAGAAAGAGAGGGAGGGGAAATGGGCTTTCTAGACCCTCTATCTAGCCATTGCAAACAAGCTCCAGATGCATGTGCCACCTTGTGTATCTGGCTTTATGTGGGAATGAGGGGATCAAGTCCTGGTTCTTAGGGTTTACAGGCAAGAGCCTTAATTGCTGAGCCATCTCTTTACCCCCCCCCCATCCATTTTTTTGTTCAAGGTAAGGTCTGGCTCTAACCCAGGCTGACCTGGAATTTACAATGCAGTCTCAGGCTGGTCTCAAACTCTTGGCTATTCTCTTACCTCTGCCTCCTGAGTGCTGGGATGAAAGGTGTGTGCCACCAAGACCAGCTTAAAATACTTTTATTTTATTTTTAAAATATTTATCCATTTCAAGCAGAGAGAGAGAGAACCAGGGCCACAACCTTGTGGGTCTGGCTTATGTGGGTACTGGGGAATTGAACCAGGGGCCTTAGGCACTAGAAGCAAGTGCCTTAACCGCTGAGCCATCTCTCCAGCCCAAAATACTTTTATTTTATAAAAAGGCTGGGAGCCAGGCATGGTAGTATACACCTTTAATCCCAGCACTCGGGAGCAGAGGTAGGAGGATCGCCATGAGTTCAAGGCCACTCAGACTACATAGTGAATTCCAGGTCAGCCTCAGCTAGAGAGACCCTACCTCAAAAAAAAAAGTATTTTATTTGAGAAAGGCAGACAGAATGGGTGCCCCAGGGCATCCTGCCATGCAAAGGAACTCCAGATGCATGTGCCACTTTGTGCATCTGGCTTTCCATGGGACCTGGGGAACCAAATTTGGGTCATCAGGCTTTGCAAGCAAGCACTTTTAACCACAGCCATCTCTCTAGTCCCTCAGCCTCCAGCCTTTTTATAAAATATTTTTATTTGCAAGCAGAAAGAGAAAACAGAATGGGCGTGCCAGAAAAAACCTCCAGCCACTGCAAACAATCCAGATGCATGTGCACTTTGTGCATCTGGCTTTATGTGGGCATTGGGGAACTGAATTGGATCGTTAGGCTTTGCAGGCAAACACCATAACAGCTGAGCCATCTCTCTAGTCTCACCCACCAGCCTTTAAAAAATTTTTTTTAAACCGGGCGTGGTGGCGCATGCCTTTAATCCCAGCAGTCGGGAGGCAGAGGTAGGAGGATTGCCATGAGCTCAAGGCCACCCTGAGACTACATAGAGACCCTACATCGGAAAACCAAAAAAAAAAAAAAAAAAATATATATATATATATATATATACACACACATATATACATACAAGAAATGATTCAATGGTTAAAGGTACTTGTTTGCAAAGCCTCATAGCCTGGGTTCCTGTCCCCAGTACCCACATAAAGCCAGATACACAAAGTGGCACATAAATCTGGAGTTAGTTTACAATGGCAAGAAGTCCTAACACCCATTCTTTCTCTGTCTCAAATAAAATAAAAAATTTAAAAAAAAATTTAATTGCAAGCAGAGAGAAAAGGAGAGTCTGGGTATGCACATGCAAATGCATGTGTCTCTTTAGTCATCTGTCTTACATGGGGTGACTGAACCCAGGCCTTTAACTGCTGAGCCATCTCCCCAACCCTAACCCCAGCCTTAATTCCTTTTTTTTGGCAGTGTGTGGGGGGGTGTTCTGAGGTTCTCACTCTAGCCCAGGCTGGCCTCCAACTCGGTGATCCTCCTCTCTAGTGCTGGGATCAAAGGTGCATGGCACCACACCTGGTTCTGTCTTTAAAACCTGAATGGACCAAAACTAATTCCATGGCCAAGAATGTTGGCCTTGCACTGTGATTTCATTGTTTTTGGTTGAGTGTCCACTGACTTGAACTTTTTTTTTCCCCTTGAGGTGGGGGTCTCACTAAGTAGTTCATGTTGGCCTTGAACTCACAGTGATTCTCCTACCTCTGGGATTGAAAGTGCTCTGATTAAAGATGTGTGTACCATGCCCAGCTTTGAATTTTTGTTTGTTTGTGTTTTTCGAGGTAGGGTCTCGCTCTAGCCCAGACTGACCTGGAATTCACTATGTAGTCTCAGGGTGGCCTTGAAATCACGGCAATCCTCCTACCTCTGCCTCCAGAGTGTTGGGATTAAAGGCATGCGCCACCATACACGGCTGAATTTTTTTTTACTTGAACTTTAAAATTTTTTTTTTTTTTTTTTTTTTTTGGTTTTTCGAGGTAGGGTCTCGCTCTAGCCCAGGCTGACCTGGAATTCACTATGTAGTCTCAGGGTGGCCTTGAACTCATAGCAATCCTCCTACCTCTGCCTCCCGAGTGCTGGGATTAAAGGCGTGCGCCACCACACCCGGCTAAAAATTTTTTTTAATGTTTTATTTTAAAGCAGGGAGAAGAGAGACAGACACAATGGGCGCCAGGGTCTTCAGTCACTGCAAATGAACTCTAAAAGCATGTGCCACTTTGCGCATCTGGCTTTATGTGGGTACTAGGGTATTGAACCTGAGTCTTTAGGCTTTGTAGGTAAGCACCTTAACCACTAAGCCATCTCTCCAGCCCAAACTTTAATTTTTTTGTTTGTTTTTTTTTTTGAGGTAGGATCTTGCTCTAGTCCAGGCTGACCTGGAATTCACTATGTAGTCTCAGGGTAGATTCAAACTCATGGCAATCCTCCTACCTCTGCCTCCTGAGCGCTGGGATTAAAGGCGTGTGCCACCACACCTGGCTCCCAAAACTACATTTTTTAAATAAAGGCTGTCAGCCATGTTTTATTTTATTTTATTTTCAAGCAGAGAAATAGAGAGAGAGAGGGGGAGAGAACACTAGGGCCACCACCTTGTGTGTTTGGCTTATGTGGGTCCTGGGGAATTGAACCTGGGGCCTTAGGCACTGGAGGCCAGTGCCTTAACCGCTGAGCCATCTCTCCAGCCCCCCAAAATACATTTTAAATGTCATCTATCAGGATTCTGATCTAATTTTCTGCCCCACATCTCTGTAGAAGTTGATATCTAGAACTTTCTATTAGCATAAGATGCTGATTTGTATATGTGGCTTTGGGGCTGGTTATCTACAATGAGTAAATGAGATTTTCTTGGAAGTAGAAGACTTTGTTATTGTTGATCATCAAGAGTTGTCCCTAGGGCTGTGACCTGCAGAGCATAAGGCATCAGTGCTTAAGATACCACCGCAGCTCAGGGGAAGGAGGCTTTCATGAAAACGCATGTTTTCAAAATAAACCAGAGCTTTTCTCTCTCCTGTTTTTGGACACAGGGTCTAATGTATCCCCTTGAACTCATTATGTAGACAAGGATGAACTTGAACTCAGATCCTTCTGCTTCCACCTTCCATGTGCTGGGCTTATAGGCACATGCCGCCATGTCTAGTTATTATTATTTTTTTTTTTTTGGTTTTTCGAGGTAGGGTCTCGCTCTAGTCCATGTCTAGTTTTAAAGGAGAGCTTTCTTCAAACTCCCCCAATGGTTTTGTCTCTGACTGTAGGGATTGATGATTCCAAAGTTTCATTGCACCTGGCCTGTTCTACTTCGTCTCCTGAGCCTCCCACAGAAGCTGTAGATGACGTGGGTCTTTCCTGGGGTTGTTTACTATTTAAAACACTTATTCCAGGCCAGGTATGACAGTGAATGCCTGTAAGAGTTGGAGGCCAGCCTGAGCTATATATTAAGGTCCTATGTGAAAAAAAGCTTTCAAGGCCACTACATAGTGAATTCCAGGTTAGCCTTGGCTAGAGGGAGACCCAACCTTGAAAAAATCAAAACCAACAACAACAAAGTTATTATTTATTACTATTTGTGTACTTTGACTTAGAGATTTTGTTTGGCAATACCTGTGGTATATATATGTCAGTGGTAGAGCATTTGCTTAGCATATGCAAGGTGCAAGAATCTGGGCTTATCCCTTGCACTAACAGCACTGGCGGGGGGGGGGGGGGAGAAACATACCTATTCATCAAACCTTAGCATAAAATGAGGTAACAGTTTGGGTTTCCTTCAGCTTCTTAAAATCAAACACTAGTTAGCACTTACTTGTTTTTCTAAAGACATGGTGGGCTGGAGAGATTGCTCAGTAGTTAAGGCTCTTGCCTGTGATGGGTTTGATTCCCCAGTACCCACGTAAAGCCAGATGCACAAAGGTGCATGTATCTGAAGTTCATTTGTAGCTGCTGGAGGCCCTGGTGCACCCTGTCGTCTCTCTCTCTCTCCACTTGCAAATATAAAATAAGCATTGTGACCATACTAGTGCTATTTCACTCCTAATTGTGACAGGAAGGGACTATCATCCCTGCATCCAGACCTGCTCCAGGGCCTCTGACCAAATAAGCCAAAAGCTGGGCTTGATGGCTGGTGCTTTGAATTCAAGTGTCCCCCATAAACTCATGGGTGTTCTGAAGGCTTGATTGGCAGCTGTCATAGTCAACCCACACGTCCCTGGGATGAATCTTCAAACCAGGCACAATTTGGGGGAGTATTTATTGAAACTACAGATTCAGGGGAAGTTCCAGAATGCAAGAGGCTGCCCCCCTTTCACAGGTCTGAGCAGAGAGAAAAACCCATCACCTACACCACATACACAGAACAGAGAACAGGCAGGGGGCCAAGGAAGAGAATTTCTTCCTCTTTATATAGGCTTAGGGTGGGGTCTTGCAACCCTTTCCCAGACTTAATGGCTTCCTGAGTCTCTGGAATTTCCTTCCTGCATGGCCCAAACAGGAAAGGATGTTTACTTCTAGCTTCTTTGAGCTTCTTTACATCCTGCCCCCTACTGACAGGCTGCCTTCCTGTAAACATCCTCAGAGACCCACTCAAGATAATTAAAAAGATCAAGTTGATAACAAAACCTAACCATCACAACAGCTGATGGCAGTTTGGTAAGTGGAGCCTTGCCTGGAGGAGTGCTGTTGGGGGCGGGCTTATGGGTGTTACAGACAGCTTCCCCTTTGCTAGAGTTGGCTCACTCATGCTGGGGTGTTCCACCTGCCATGGCAGAGGTATGTGCTCATGCCATCACAGAACTTCCCCTCGAGTCTATAAGCCAAAATAAACCCTTTCCTCCCACAAGCTACCTTTTTTTTTTTTTTTTTTAAAGGTAGGATCTCCTCTAGCCCAGGCTGACATGGAATTCATCTATGTAGGATTTAAGGTGCCTGGCTCCCACAAGCTACTTTTGGTGCTTCTTGCCAGCAATGAGAAGGTAACTGCAACAGTGGTTCACACCTATAAACCCAACATTTAGGAGCCTGAGGCAGGAGGACTGACTCAAGTTCCAGACCAGCCTCGGCTGCAGTATGAAATGGTCTCAAAACAAAACAAAAAACAGGCCTGGGGAAATAGCTCAGTGGGTCAGTGCCCTTGCAATAAACCCCCGGGGTTCAACACTGTGCATGGTGGTTCCTGCCTTTAATTTCAACACTTGGGAGGCTGAAGTAGGAAAACCACTGTGAGTTCCAGGTCATCCTGGGCTAGAGAGAGAAACTCTACCTCAAAAAAAAAAAAAAAAAACAAAACAAAACAAAAAAACATAGCTGGGCATGGGGCTGGGAAGATAGCTCAATGGTTAAAGGCAGTTGATTGCAAAGCCTGTTGATGTGAGTTTGATCCTCCCCAGCACTCCTTTGCAATGTGGTGCATGTGTACAGACTATGCACCACTATGATCCCAAAGAGCCAGTGACAATTGGAAGCAGAGCCAGAAGAACCTGAAGCTTGCAGGTCAGCTAGTCTGGAATTCATTAGCAGCTGGAATAGACCTTGTCTCAAGGAAGTTGGAAAAACACAAGACACCTCAAGGTTGTACAAGTATGCTGTGGCATGGGCACCCCTCCCCAACATCAACAAGAGACCCTATCAAAAGGAAGGTGGAAGGACAAACACTCCAAGGTTGTACTCACACCTCCAGAAGCACACTGGCAGAACAGGAATGTGTGGGAGTATGCACGTGCACACAGAACCAAACAAGTGGCTGGTGGCTCACACCTTTAATCTTAGTACTCAGGAAGCAGAGGTAGGAGGATCGCCATGAATTCAAGGCCAGCCTGGGCTAGAGTGAGACCCTACCTTGAAAACAAAACAAAAACAAAAAAACCCAAATGAGCCATACAGCAGCCAGGAGGATCTCGGTATAAAATCTTTCCTAGATTTGTTCAAGGTGCCAGGCAAAAGGTGGAGACCTAAAACATCTGAATTTACGAATACACTAAACACTTCCTTGACCACATAACGAGTGTTGAACCAAGGATGGACTCTGCACATTAGACACAAGCCCTTGAAAAGCAAACAAAACACTAGGGAAGATGGTCAATGTACCCTTTACTGCATCTGTGTTTTTGGAGAACTCCTTATGTAGGTAAGACTGGCCTCCAACTTGCAGGGTCTTCCTGCCTCTGCCTCTCAAGTGCAGGTATTACAGGTGTCACCATGCCCTGCTTCATCTGTATTTTTAAACAGCTTTCAGATCCTGGGGAACTTCATCATCAAATGTTGGCTTTGGGGCAGATTTTACATGTCTTATGAAGTCATTCCGGAAGGGAGATGGGCAGCACTATGACGAGCAGACACGAAGCCCACAGGAGGCATCAGCCTTAACTCCTGCCTGCTGCTGGTGGAGCCCTGGATCTGCAGCAGCTGCCACTGAGCGCAAAGTGCAGGTCCACACGTTCAGGCCCAGTCAGCCCCTCAAACTGTGTCCAAAATAAAAAAGCCTGGCCACTCACAAGTCTCTCGGTGGGGTTTGAATCTCCCACAACTGAGGTCTTGTCCTTTCCACCTTGGCAGCTTGTTGTCAGGGTGGGAAGGACACCCATGGGTGCTGGGACCATGTGGATGTTTCCATTCCTCCCCCTTCGGCTCTCAGACTAACCTCTCCTGCCATCCCCGCCCGAGCTGCTGCCAGGGCGACAAGGATACTTCTGTTGTCCCTAGACCATGAAGTTAGAGCACATGGAGCTCCTGTTCCCCCTCCTTGGTCCACAGACTATCCCTTCCCTCTCCTGACTTGTTTGTAGGGTCTCACTCTAGCCCAGGCTGCCTCTCTTGACTTCTGAACAAATAGAATAGTTTAATAATCATCCTTCTCGGCCTGGTTTATCCAATTCTTTGTTTAAAAGCAGGCGCGAGCCCAGGCTTGGGTTTGTGTTTGATCATCCCCGAAAATAATAAAACCCTGTGTCAATTCCTGAGAAATTTACCCTACTTATTTCCACAGAAAATTGTCAAGAAATATACACTCTTTTGCCAAGAGAAGTTTTCCTCACGCTGTAGCAGCATTTTGTGCAAACATTTCCATCTTCAGCACACACTGGCAGTCCAGCTTGCTGTCATACCCAAGCCGATTCCAGATGAGAGGAAGCCGGCTCAGGCCGAAGGGTCCACATCTGGTTTTCCAGCCTTCAACGCTTCAGTCATTCACCTCCATCCAATGAACGTTGGTAAACGTTCTGCTGTCCATTTTGTCAATGAACAAGCAGCCCTGCAAGTGGTCCATCTCGTGCTGGATGATGCGGGCTGTCCACCCGCTGGCCGCCCACACCACGGGCTCTCCTTTGGGGTCCAGCCCTGCAAAGGAAGGCACAGACTGAGGATCGCCGTTCCCGAGAACAAGCGAGGACCCCACGGCCCCTCCACAGCCGGGACCCGCACCTGAGATCTGCACGGCCTGGAAACGGGGCACGCAGGCCAGGAAGCCCGAGACGCTCTCGCAGCCCTCGGGGAAGGTGACCAGGCGGCTGTCCAGCACCCGCAGGCTGGGGTTCACGAACACGCGCAGCGAGAAGGGCTCCATCTGGCGGAGCTCGCGCAGCCGCGGCGCGCAGGCGCGGAAGAGCGCTTCGGGGAGCTCGAGCGCCAGCACCTGCAGCGGCACCCCCAGCTGCGGCGCGCTCAGGCCCACGCAGCGCCGGCCCCGCATCACGCGCACCAGCCGCTGCACGAGCAACTGCAGCTCGGGCCCCGCCAGCTGCGCGGGCTCCACCGGGGCGGCCACGGCCCGCAGCACCGGGTCCCCGACCTGGCACACGTGCTGGTACGGCGGCCGCGGCGCCCCCCGCACCAGACGCCTCACGTAGCGCCAGTAGGAACGCGGGCGCGCCACGGTCCCTGGCTCGTCCGCGGCGCCCGCTGAGCTGCAGGCCCGCAGCTGCCCCAGGCCCGGCGGGGCCCGCATCCCG
The DNA here is from genome assembly GCA_004024765.1 of Zapus hudsonius. Taxonomy (NCBI): domain Eukaryota; kingdom Metazoa; phylum Chordata; class Mammalia; order Rodentia; family Dipodidae; genus Zapus; species Zapus hudsonius. The sequence goes on from PVHP010022954.1 coordinate 18,972, forward strand.
AGCAGCCCGACCCACAGCCGGCCCATGGCGCGCGCCTGGCCTCCGACGACCGCTTCCTCCCGGCGCAGAGCAGCGCGGGGGACGCCGGGAAACGCAGTCCGCGCACCTTCCTTCCGGGATCCGCTTTATTACCCAGCCGCGTACATGCGTGCTCCACCGCGCAGGCGCTGCGGGGACCGCCCCTCCCGCGAGCGGAGCGCGGCGCGGGGACCCCGCCTAGGACGGCTCCCCGGGAAGCTCGGCTGCCGGCGGCTCCCCTTCCGTCGCTTGGCGCTGCGGCGGGTCCCCCGGCGCGCCCTCCCCCTCCGAGGGGATCGGAGAGGCAGGCTCCAGGCTGGGCTCCTCGGCCGCCGGCTCCGGTGCTGGGGCCACGAGGTCCCGCACCAGCTCCTGGGCCTCCAGAGACACCGTCTCTCTCTTGGGCAGAATAAAAGCCAGAGGCTCCTGGATGATGCTGACGTTCACGTGCCCCAGGTTTTCGTATCTGGACAGCTGGGAGGGTGAAATGCCTGGCCCAGAAGGTAGGAAAAGTAAAATGAAAAAAAAAAAAAGTCAACACAGAGGTCACAGAAAACAATTAGACATAATTGCATTTTTTTTTTCTGTTCTTACGAGGTAGGGTCTCATTCTAGGCCAGGCTGACCTGGAATTGACTATGTAGTCTCAGGCTGGCCTCGAACTCACGGCAATCCTCCTACCTCTGTCTCCCGAGTGTGCCACCACACCCGGCTTACAATTACATATTTTAATACTTCAGTGACTATCTGTGATGTGGGACAGGAAGTTATGCTGTAAAGCAAGCCCAGGAAAGTAATCGAGTCATAGTGGAGGGCTGCTGAAAGATGAGCCAGAAGTTTAGTAAGCACCAGATTCCTGGGAAAGACCCAGGAGAACATCTGCCCTCATCCAGTGTGATCACTGACCCACTGTCCATCTTCACAAGGGAAGAGAAAAAAAAATTGGAAAAAAATTTATTTAAAACCACTTCTATAAAAATAAATAAAAAATAAAACCACTTCTAGGTCTGGAGAAATGGCTTAGAGGTTAAGACGTTTGCCTGCAAAGCAGAAGGTCCAGAGTTAGATTCCCAACTGCACAAGGTGGCCCATGTGTTTGGAGTTTGTAGTGGCTGGAGGTCCTGGCAAACCCATTCTCTCTCTGTGTCTGCCTTTCTCACTCTCTCAAATAAATATATTTTTTAAAAACACACGGAGTCTGATAGCACAGGTTTATAACTAGCACTTAGGAGGCTGAAGCAGAATGATCAGAAGTTCATCCTAGGCTATATACAGGCTAGCCTGAGCTACATGAAACATTTTCACAAAAAATAACAAAACTAAAACGAAAAGCCAGGCATGGTGGTACATGCCTTTAATCCTAGGACTCAGGAGGTACAGGTAGGAGGATCGCCTTGAGTTTGAGGCCACTATGAGGTTACATAGTGAATTCCAGGATAGCCTTGGCTAGAGCAAGACCCTACCTCAAAAAAAAAAAAAACGAAATGACAACCAAAAAACACACAATCACTTCTGTAGATTTCATACAAAAGGTTTTTTCTACTACTACTTACCCAGACACACAATATGTTCCATTTCTATAAAATTCAGAAAAGACAGATCTAATTTTTATTTACTTACTTGCATGTGTATTTGGGTGTACCAAGGTCTCTCATCGCTGCAAAGGAATGCCTGGCCAGCTTTATGTTGGGTGGCTGGAGATCTGACCTTTGCAAGCAAGCATCTCCAACCACTCAGCCATTGCCCTAGCCCCAGAAAAGGCAGATCTAAAGCAACACAGAAGAGCTTGCCAGGTACAAGTGGTGAATGAACTATCACGTGAGGAATCTTAAGGACAGGATGACAGAATGTCCTAATTTCATTACACACCTTTGTATATATGCTGAGAAACATTACTTATACGAATCTTATACATAGATGTAAAGCAATGTAAAATCCTTTCTTGGGGACTGGAGACGGCTAAATAGTAAAAGACACTTGCTTACAAAGCCTGCTGGCCTGGGTTCAATTCCCCAGTACCCACGTAAGCCAGATGCACAAAGCAGCCCATGCATCTGGAGTTTGCATTTACAGGAGGCCCTTGTGTGCCTGTACCTACTCTCTTTCTGTCGGTCTCTCTCAAATAAATAAATAAAAATATTTAAAATAAAAGGATCCTGTCTCTTACCTAAAGTCTGGGCTATCTGAGCTGGTGGGAAAAGGACTTGAAGACAGCGATTCAGATAAGGAACGAGGTCTTCCAGGAAAACAGTACAGAACTGGACAAAGAGCTCTTGTTCTCCAACACTGAAGGCGGCCTCCTCGGCACGATGGAAGGCCAGGATTATTTTGGTTACCTATGAGAGAGACAAGGGTATCAACAATCACAGAATCACTATTATCAGTTTATGAAACAAAGCACAAACAAGTGGCCTTATAGTTTTAATGAAGAAATTATCCTGAAGAGTATTGTTACAGCTCTCTTGTTCAAACTCAGAATCATGGTCAATATTCACAATTCAAACCTAGATGCAAAGTGGTGCATGCATCTGCAGTTTGCAGTGGCAAAAGGCCTTGATTTTACATGTGTGTGTGTGTGTGTGTGTGTGTGTGTGTGTGTGTGTGTGTATACACACACACAAACATGCATGTATGTGTGCATAAGTAAATAAATTTTTCATACTGGGCATGGTGGCATACACCTTTTATGCCAGCACTTGGGAGGCAGAGGTAGGATCACTGTGAGTTTGAAGCCAGCCTGAGACTACAGAGTGAATTCCAGGTCAGCCTGGGCTAACTATACCTTTAAAAAACAAAACAAAAAAATCACAATTCTGTTACTTCAATGACACATTTAGAACCCAGCTTGTTTTGTACTGGTATAGTTTTTACCTTTAGCAGAGGAATGCCAAAAAAATTACACAAAGGAGATACACTCCTGTTGGCCTTGTGGAAGAAACAACTATGTTGTGGCCTCTATGAGTGAAGGCCTCAGTCCTGCAACTTCTGCAACTGCACAGAATGCAATCTGTCAACTGGAATGTGCCCCTAAGGAGCATGGCGCTCCAGACATCAAGGCCTAGCTGATAGCTTGAATGCAACCTTGTGAGGCCTTAAACAGAGGACCAGAAACACTGCACCTGGATTCCTGCTTCAGACACTGGACAGTAATAAGTGTAGTATTTGAGGCTGCTAAGTTGGTAGGAATTTGTTACCAAGCAACAGAAAACTAACTAAAATGACTGAATCATTACAAGACTGTTGTAGAACCATCCCCATAAATAGGGTGCTATTCAGAGCTGCTCTAAAACCACACCTAACATCAAGACAGCAGGTGTCATGGTTATGTGAATTAGTTTACTACAGAAGTCTGGTTTCCTGTTACCAAAGAATGGCCAGGAAGCTGTAGAAAACTACTCACCTTGGCAAGGGCATCCTCCAAGGTCCCAGTCACATCCTGTGCCAGGGCCACAGGGCAACAGAGACGCAGATCATTGAAGGCAACCAAAATATTGTTGAGAAAGCAGGCAAGGGGTGGGAAGTCTAAAAGCACCATTGGTGGCTGCAGTGTCCCTGGCTGGGTGGCTGGCTCAGCAGCGGGCATGTTACTGCTGCCTAGGATGGCTGGTGCTGAGATGAGGGTGTAAGAGTTCATCTCATCCTGGAATTTCTCCACTGCTTCCTGAACTGCTTTCTGGAAAGTTGTAATGGCCACCTGTTGGAAAACAGGAGCCAACTGGCCCCTGAAATCAGCCCCCACTCGGCTGAAAGACAACCCAAAGTACATGCACTGGCCCAGCAGGGAGTCCAGGCGGCTGCCCATCCCACGGCACAGGTCAGTCTCTAGCACCTGCAGGAACTGGGAGACTTTCTGCAGCACCCAGCCATGGAAGATGGCACTCTCATTCACGGTGCCCTCTCCCGCAGCAGATGGCAGCAGAGGGTCCTCATCTGAGAAGATGGCCCGGTACTGGGTGATGATATCAAAGAGGTGGACCCTGCAGGCCTCGATGGTTTTTGTGATATGGAAATAGGGATCATCATTAGGGATAGCAGTCAGGATGGAGCGAAGCCAAGCATCTCGGGCTTGAAGAAACTTCACCCTGAGCTCAGCTTCAGTGAACACATCCATGCGCCGAAGGTAGCCAATGACACGGAGGCAGGCTGGGAGTTGAATGTTGGTTCTCAGCTGCTGGATCAGCTGGCTCAGCATCAGCTGCATAGACTGGCGCACCTCATTCACAATGCCCTGCTGAGACAGGAACTTGTCACGATATACTAGGAAGAAGACTGAAACTCATTCCACTAAGTAAACATTGCAGATAAAGGCTCCCTCATATATAAAGTGGATTTCTACAGAGGATGTTTACAGGCTCACCAACAAGAATATGATCGCAGGGGCTCAAGAGGTAGGAGGACTTGCTATGCAAGTTCAATCTCCAGCACCCTCATAAAAATCTGCATATGGCCATGCATGCCTGTAACTCCAGCGCTAAGGGAAAGTAGAGAGGAGAATCACTGGGCTCCCTGGTCAGCCTGTCTGACTGAGGTGGGGGTGGGGAATGGTTGTTCCAGGTTCACCAAGCGACTACATCTCAAGAAAATAAAGTGCAAGAATGTCAGAGGACACCAATGTTCTCCACTGGCTTTTTATTTTTTTTTGGGGGGGGAGGGTAGGGTTTCACTCTAACCCAAGCTGATGTGGAATTCCCCATGTAGTCTCAGGCTGGCCTTGAACTCACAGTGATCCTCCTACCTCTGTCTCCCCAGTTCTGGGAGTAAATGCTGCACCACCACACCCAGCCCCACTAGCCTCTGCACATGTGCACACACAGGGCATGCATATCTGCATATACATGAATATGCCACACACACAAGATATGGTTGTATAACTAATTCTCCTGGAGAGCTCAGTGGTTAAAGGTGCTTTCTGGCAAAACCTAATGACCTCGGCTCAATTCCCTAGTAACCACATAAAGGTACATGCATCTGGAGTTTGTTTGCAGTGGTAGGAGGCCCTAGTGCACCCATACTCATTTTCTTTCTCTCTCTCAAATAAATAAAAGGTTTTTTTAATGCTTAAAACCCTCTACTTCCCATTGCACTCAATTCCAACTATTCACCACTGTCTCCAGAGCCTGGCAGGTGTTCCAGTATCACTGCTTCCTAACCTCTATCACTCTCATGACTCTTCAGTAACACCGGCTGAGTCTCCATCCCTAAAGTATTCCAACTTCTTCCAACCTCAAGCCTCTACTTTGTTCTTCCCACTTCACTGTCTCCCCAGGTCGTCACGTACTGGCTCCTCGTACTTTAGGTCTAGAAAAGTTCTTCTCATCACTCTGTCCAAAGTAACGCACTAGTAATGCCTAGCCTCCCTCTACTCCATCTCCTGGCTTATTTTCTTCAGACATTAGTCACTGTCTGAAATGATCATAGTACGTGTTTATCAATTATCAGACATCCACTAGAATGTAAACCCCATGAGAGCCATGGCCTTGACACTTGACAGCTTGGTTCACTTGGTATAGGTAGTACTTAGATCAGTGTCTGGCACAATTAATACAGATCTCTGAATATAAATGGATGAATGGTTATCTTCTGTTCTAGCCTGGTTAAACATACAAAGGTTCCATCTGGCACAACCTTAGAATGAATGACTACCAGGGCATCAGCTACCTGGATGACAGGGATGGACGAGTACTTCTTCTCCAGCCGGCGCACATAGGCTGCAAGCTCCAGGGCCTCTTCATAATAGCTGTTCCGGACACAGGTATCCATGAGCTGTGGAATCTCTAGAATTTCCAGGATTTCCGTGTGACGGTTTAGAGTCAGGGTGTTCATCCGGCGGTTGGAACTGATCTCCTCAGCCTCCTTCACAAAGTTCCTAAAACCAATTAGGAAAACACAGATCCCTGATTGCTCTGCACCCAAATTTTAGCTAGTGACTAAGTACTTATTGTGAGCTGGATGCTGGGCTGAATGGTTTAGCTGTATTCTTTAATTCTCACACCAAACCTATTAATTCCTATTATAAAGAAACTTAATAAAACAAGGATTAGGGCTGATGGCTCAGGAGTTAAGGTGCTTGCCTACAAAGCCTGATGACCCAAGTTCGATTCCCCTGTACCCACATAAAGCCAGATGTACAGTGGCACATGCATTTGGAGTTCATTTGCAGTGGCTGGAGGCCCTGGTATACCTTTCTTTCTGTCTCCTATCCCTGCTTGCAAATAAATGAAATATTTAATAAAACAAGGCTTAAACAACTCGTTGGGCTGGGGAGATGGTTCAGTGGTTAAAAGCACTTGCTTGCAAAGCCTACATACCTGGGTTCAATTCACCAGTAACCATGTAAAGCCTGATGCACAAAGTGGCGCATGTGTATAAAAAGTTTTATAGCAGCAAGAACCACTGGTGTACCCATATAATCAATCTCTCTCTCTCTCTCTCTCTCTCTCTCTCTCTCTCTCTCTCTCTCTCTCTCTCTCTCTCAAATCAATAGACTTAATAAAGACACATGATTGGGCTGAGGAAATGGCTCAGTGGTTAAAAAAATCACACCATTAATAAATGCTTATAAATTTGAATCAGCTGCAAGGGCTGGTACTTTTGAAAGGGGACTAAGTGAAGGGCTAAGGTTGGCCAGAAGGCCTCCATTTTGTTAACTGTTATGATATCTCCATAACCCCTTGTTCCAGGAAAAATTGCTAACTATCCTGGGCCCCCAACCCAACCAATTAGCTCTTGGGGCCAGTTTCCCCCAGTACCTAGGTCAAAATAACCTACCTGTTTCTAGTTTCCTCAGTAACCATGTCAAATTGACTAATGTACTATCGGCCATGGGGCCCCTGTCGAATAAAAAAGCCTGGGTCCAGGGAGCAATAGGAACTGACCTCTACCCATGGACCACATAATGCTCCGTGGACCTGGGAAAAGGTAAAGTTCCTCATTCTTTCATGGTCATCCCTGACTGCCTCTACCCCCTTCTGGAAAGAGACTTTAAGTGAAATGAAGGCCCAGATTCATCTCACTGAGAAGGGGGTAACAGTCTCCCACGGCCTGAAGTTATCTGTGTGTTGGAATAAAACTAGAAGATGAATATCACCTCTACTCCAATCTTTTGACAATATGACCTCAGACAGCTCTCTCCAAACTATAGCACCTGATTCCTGAGGTTTGGGCAGAAGCCAACCCCCCGGGGATGGCACTTCAGGCACTACATCAAGCTCCTGTTAATGTGACTCTCAAACCTACTGCTGTCCCTGTACAGGTTAAACAATACCCTATGACCCTGGAGGCCTGCCAGGGCATCTGAAAGCACACAGACAGACTAAAACAATATGGTATCCTGATGCCCTGTAAGTAACCTTGGAATATACCACTTCTCCCAGTGAAAAAGCCGGGTACCTCAGACTATCGGCCAGTGCAAGACCTAAGTCAACAAACGTGTTGAGGATACCTGCCCCACAGCACCTAATCCATACACTCTCTTAGTCTACTCTCCCCAGGCTTACAGGTGTACACTGGTCTTGACTTGAAGGATGCCTTCTTCAGCTTACCCCTGGCAAAAGAGAGTCAGCCTCTCTTCATCTTTGAATGGCAAGATCCTGAACAGGGCTTCAGCGGACAGCTGACTTGGACCCGTCTTCCGCAAGGGTTCAAAAACTTGCTCACTGGGCTGGAGAGATAGCTCAGCGGTTAAGGCACTTGCCTCCAGTGCCTAAGGCCCCGGGTTCAATTCCCCAGGTCCCACATAAGCCAGACCCACAAGGTGGTGGCCCTGGTGCGCTCTCTCTCTCTCTGCTTGAAAATGAATAAATAAAATATTTTAAAAAAAGAATTCAAGGTCATACTCAGCTATAGATATAGATATACAGAGAATTTGAGGCCAGCCTAAGCTACAATGAGACCTTATTTGAAAAAAAAAAAAAAACTTGCCCACTATCTTTGATGAAGCCCTACACCAGGACTTGAGTGCATTCCAAATCTCTCACTCCAAGGTGAGTCTACTACAATATGTTGATGATCTAATGCTAGCAGCTAAAACCCAGGACGACTGCCCACTAAGGACCTCTTGCGGACATTGGCAGTCCTAGGTTACAAGGTCTAACCCAAATTTGTGCCTCTGAGGTTACCTGGGATACATCCTCAAAGAGGGAAAAGGATGGCTGTCCCCAGCCCACAAGCAAACCATACCTGACCCCCAAAACAAGAAGGCAGCTGCAGGAGTTCCTTGGTTCATCCAGATTCTGTAGACTGTGGATACCTGGATTTGCAGGAATTTGCCCAGCCCCTTTATGAATCCACCTGGGGCAATGAAGGCCAAGATCAGGCCTTCCAGACCATAAAAATGGCCCTCCTAGCCGGGTGTGGTGGTGCACACCTTTAAACGCATCACTCAGGAGACAGAGGTAGGAGGATTGCTGTGAGTTCAAGGCCACCCTGAGACTACATAGTGAATTCCAGGTCAGCCTGGACTAGAATGAGACCCTACCTCGAACCCCCCCCCTAAAAAAAGCCCTCCTAGAGGCACCAGCCCTGCCCTTGCTCTACCTGATGTCCACCACAAACCATTCCAGCTTTTTGTGGATGAATGGTCAGGAGTGACAAAGGGGGTACTGACTCAACAACTTGGCCCCTTGAAACGGCCCATGGCCTACTTGTCCAAGAGACTGGACTTGGTTGCAGCCAGTTGGCCACGTTGCCACCGTATCATTGCAGCCACAGCTCTTCTGGTGAAAGATGCAGACAAGTTGACCTTGGGACAGCCATTGATCAGGCTCACCCCTCATTCTATTGAAGGGGTCCTTAAAAATCCACCAGATTAGCCAGGCGTAGTGGCGCAC
>PVHP010022955.1:0-27862 GCA_004024765.1 Zapus hudsonius
TCCCTTCTCAGTAGAATGACACTTGACATCGCCAGGAACGATCAAAATATAAAAGTTCAGTGCTTCTGGGGCTTTATTCTATGTGTGCAGTGAAAACCCAAATGCTGCCGACCTGGCTATCTCTTAAAAGGCAGACAGGTGGTTGTGTAATGTTCACCCATGAGTGTGGAATGATTATGTTGTGAAGAGAATGCATGGGAAAGTGAGAGGTACTTTTTCTATGTTGCCTGCCCCTACCTCTAGCCAAGAAAATAAAATCTCTGCTAACATAACCTGTCAGCCTGGCCTTTCGTTAGTGTGTTCACAGACATGAATCTGTAACCATTTAAGGAGAGAGCTGATGGAAGATGCTGTTTTCTGCCTGCTCTGCTGAGTTAATGTCATTCCTAATTATTATTTATTTGTAGGCCTTTTGAGTTATAATGCCTCATTCTACTAGAAATGTCTGATTTTTGATGTTTTCAGAGAAGTCATTTTTCTCCTATGAAGTCAGTGTACTGTGCACAATTTGACAAGTTTTAAGACATAATGTAGCTGTTGGTGCTCTAAGCAAAATAGCACGGCAATGAAAGATGACTTCGCTGCCTTCCCAGTGTTCATCACTGCCTCCCTATGAAGGCCTTCATTTCACAGCAAAGGAGGTAGGACATGACGAAGCCTGTACCTCTCAACCTGCATACTCATCATTCTCTTAACATAGTCCCCACGCTTTGTCCTGATGTTCCAATAGCTGCTGTCCTAAGGTTGTTTCAGAAACGGGTGCTCGTTCTAAACATCTTCACCTAGTTGCCTGTTCAGCCTTTAGAGATGGAATGCAAAGGAAATGGACCAACCCAGTCTTTGTGATGGTGCAATGGGAACGGGGCACAGGTGAGACACAGTTTCCTTACACTGGGTGGGAGTTGAGGCTGTAACCTTGGCTGATTTTAAACTTTCATCTCATGCTGTGTAGACCAGAGCCTTGGCTGCAGCACATAGGTCTTTGGCTCTGTGCAAGGTATTGCAAATAGTGTAAGGACTCCCTCAAATGAATGGTCATGAAGAGATGGTGTGCAGGCTCTCCTGACATACTGCTTCTCCCTCCAGTGAACAGGCACTTTGCAGACCAGCCCTCTACACAAACCCTGCCTAACTGCCTTGACCGTGACTTAGCTGACCACCCAAATGGACTCGCTCTCTGGTGCTTACTTTATAATTTTCCCACCATTCCAAGATGGCACTCCTCACGACTGATGTTTTTGAAGTTCAAGTCCACATTCTGGTTAATACCATCTCCCTCATCTTACAAACTATTTTCTTGGACTGTGGCTGCTGACTTTTTTTTTAAAGTAGAATTAATCTGTGTCTGAGATGGTTGCTTTGGTAACATATCCTACTGTATTTGCTTGGCTTCAGATGATGCTAAAATCCACATGTCACCCAGGTAATGGTAAAACTAATAATGATGACAGTGTGATAGTGAGCATTTCTCAAGCGCTAACCCTGTAACCCTCACTATGTTAGCCCTTGGTGTACACTACGACATTTAATTAGGAATACTTCCAGGCATGGTACTGCTGCATGCACATCTAATCCCAGCCCTGGAGATCCTGAGAGAGGAGGATGGCAGGGAGTTCAAGGCCAGCTATACGTATATAGCAAGATCCTGTCTTAAAAGTCCAAACACTTTTTAAAAGTTCATTTTACGTGAACCAGTAAGAGCTTATCACTAGAGCCAGTCTAGAAATGAAAGCAACAAGACTTAGCCAGGGGGGAAGAGTCTTGGCCAAGGTCAGTTACTCATGAAGCAAGGATAGGACTTAGAACCAGATCTCTGTTTCCAGTATACTGTTAGGTTGGAAGAAGCATGAATTCTGACAGCATTACGTTCCTATACATGAACACGCCTTCTTTCCTTTCTGTGTTACCTGATGAGTGTTGTGCTAGAGGCTGGGGTACCCTGTCCTCAGAGGCTTGTGTATTACCGGCAGGGTAGGTCATGTAGTAAAAAAAAAAAACCCTACCAGATGCAGTACTGGCTGTGTTCCATGCCAGAGACCATAATCACAGTACTTGGAGGAGATGTGAATCATCCCAGGAGATCAGGGGTGTCTTCCCAGGGAGAGCTGGCACAAATGACTCGTCCTGTTTCAAGGAAGTCACACTTCTCTTCCATTTTCAATAACTAAGGAGTAAAGCAGGTGACCTGAGGCTTGCCTCAGTTCCTGATACTATTATTACTACTATTACTAAGCCTCACTTGGGACCTACTCAACCCAAGGGTTCATAACTCACTCAGGCATGTGTTGGGTCACCAGTGTGATGCTGTATACAAAAGCAATACTGGCATGCTCACCCCTAAATGCTGAAACCTGCCATTATCCATAGAGTCTGGCCCAGCTGAGAGAGAAGAAGGCAAGCAAGCAAGGTTCCTCAATCAGCTCCATTTCTGATGACTCCGCGGTTTGCTCAGGAAAGGCTAGAGGCTTCCTTGAACACACTGTGCTCCTTGCGATTACAGGAAGTCTGGCCTCCAGCCACCCTCATCCATCCCCTGTCTCATAAATCCACATGCTGAAGGAAATCCAAGAAGGGAAGGCAAAGATTGGCGACTGCCTGGATGTTAGAAAAGTGTGTGTCTGACCTACTTGAAGGCTGATGCACACGTGAGCTCTCTTAGCCTGGCTGGGTTTCCAGAGCAGGGCCAGCAAGATCTCTTGACTTCCATGTGCATTGCTCCCTTCTCACAGGGAGCAGCTGGAATCAGGGAAGAAGGGGAATGGAAATGGACTGGCTCTGGATTCACTATTTCTAAAAGGTGGATACATGAACGGTCTCCTTCCCCAACTGCTTACAGTATCAATATGAAACTAAAACAGTCTGGAAACAGTCTGATGACTCTTGATGCTAGCTCAGGATGATGATTCATTTATATAGGCAGGAAGACTTGTCCTGAAGCGGAGGCTCTCAACCTCTGTTTCTGTGTTTCAGCTACCTAGGGATGCCAGGCTGCCTCACAGACTAGTGGAAATCATGTGTGGGTGAGTGGTGGGGAAGGGAGGGGTATCAGCCCCAGGAGATCCCAGTGTTCAACCACTGGTAACCACTACCCTACCAAGATATTGGCTAACCTGCTGAATTTCAAATGGAGGAAGCTTCTAGTAAACAAAACCTGGTTTCCATGGCAACCCACATCCTTCAGCTCCTCTCGCTTTAAGAGCACACTAAATGGTAAATTGTTTTATTTCCCTGCCCTTATCCCCATCCTGTTTCAGGTGACAGGGCCATGAGTGAGGGATTCTCTCTTAATGACTAGAGGACGGGGCTGGAGCCAACGGCAGAATCCTGCCTGTCAATGGCAGAAATCATTGCTTTGCACAGAATGACAGCAGAGGTGGAGTACTTCATGGGGGTTAGGACATGATGGTAAGGGCCAGAAGGTAAGCTTAAAAAATAAAAACACCATAATCACTCCAGTTGGAGGATATAGAACTCATGCCAGAATATTCCAGTAGTCATTTGTTGGGGGAGGGGATTCAGTCTCTGAGAAATGATTATATCAAATTTTTCTCTCAAAATCCAAGGAGACTGTTATTTATTTTTAAACACTGTACATAGGTATTTTTATGTTTATAGGAAGACATCAGGAAGAATATGTATTTTCACTTTGAATATGAATCACTTTTGGGAGCTAGAATTGGGGAAAGTAAGGAAAGGATGGGATCTTTCCTTTCCCCTCGTTGATCAGGAATGGATTATGCCAGACAAGGAATATATGAATATTGGCTCATTAGTCCAGCCTGGCTCTCACTGAGTAGTGAATGTCACAAATATAAAACCCCTTAAACCAACTACAGGAAGATCAGTGAGTCATCACATTTTCCCAGGCTTCCCGAGGGGCCCCTGAGTATCTTCTCCCCACTGGGGACTCTTTCTGCATAAGCTTCCTAGCTGGTAGCCACCGTCACCCACCTGCCTCTTCTCTTCCTCAACTCCCTTCATCCTTTCTCATTCCAACCATATGCTATCTCTTTGAGCCAACCTCCACCCCAGTCTCCTCACACCCTTGTCCCCATCACATACTGTTCCTCATGACTCGATAAACAGTGACAGAACCACCTTCTGTACTGTGTGATATAAATATTAGATACTAACCGTGATATTAATTAAGCTTCTGCATTGCACCATATTCCATTTCCTCCATTGTCTCTCTTCTTAGCACTGATCCCCACTGAACTCTGTTTATTGCATCTGAGTCTAGGTCACCACAGAAACACAAGTATCCTGAGGTCGGGACCCTGGTCTGCTCACTGCTGTATTCATAGGACCTAGAACAACTTCCAGTATACAGTTGCGGTTGTCTGTTGAGCAGAGGAGTGAATGAAGTGATCAATTAATGATATAAAGAGAACAAAGAGAAGCAAAAGACAGGCAGGTGGGACCAGGTCAGAAGGACAAGCTCCTTGGAGGACTCCACTGTTTCTGGGTCTCTCTCTCTCTCTCTCTCTCTCTCTCTCTCTCTCTCTCTCTCTCTCTCTCTTGTGGGTGCATGCATTTGTAGCATTAACCCAGTTTCCTAGATAAAGAAATAGGCCAGAGATATTGCACTTCTTTCCTCAACTCAAACAGCCAATAAGTGACTGAAATGGAATTAAACCCCAATTGTCTGACCCCAGAGTGCTATCTGTTAAATCATTCTACCTCAAAAAAAAAAAAAAAAACATTTTATGGGCCAGAAAGTTAGTGTGCATGGATGGAAAGGTAGGAAGAACTTCTTCAAGGATGTCTGAGGTCAAGCAAGCAGGGTGATAAGTGATTAATTTCTGAAAGCAGCAACATGAAGCCATCATGACATGCTGACTGAACATTTGCTTAGGCAACCCCCCCTGAGGAGGGCTCTCAGCAGGTTGGGGACAGGGAGAAGGGAAATGGGGGTACCATCACAAGACTTGCTCATACAATATATATAATTATTAACAATAAATAAGTTTTAAAAGAAAGCTGTGCTTAGTGATGGCAATATTAACACAACCCCTTTTGAATAACTTATGTATTTCTGTTCTTGCTGATCCATTATTGATGGCAAGCCTATACTCTGATGGCTCTTGTTATCAATAACTCCCCTTGTTCTCCTGAACCTCTTTGGGATACACATTTGTAGGAAGGTTTCCTGCTGGGCTCTTCGGAGAGGAGATCTTCATGGCTGAAGACACCATACTGGAGTTAGCATTAATATCAAGGATGTCAAGAATATTGTTGAGTTCACCCATGAATCAACCAGACAAAGACACTGAATGTTCACCAGAAGAAAAATGAACTCCCACAAATTTCCTGATCCCCACTGATGTAGCCCACTTTCTCTGGCCCACTCTTGTGAGAACACAGCATGACTTTCCGGTGAGGTTTGGCAGATGCCTTCATGTTCACTGGGGGAAGTCTCCTGTTTGATTTTGCTTTGTTAACTCTTCCTTGTATGACCAATTTATCATGACCATGGAGGAAAAAGAAATGGCAACCCTGAGGAAGAGCTGAAACATGGGAACAGAAACCAGGAGAGATGCCTGTGCAACTCCTTGGAAAGCATGGCTTTCCCCCAAAATGTTTACTAGAAGGTGAGGTCACATATTTAAGAGAGAACTGAAGTAAAAAATGGGAGGTGCTGGAGATGGCTCAGTGGATACAATGCAAGCATGAAGACCTGAATTCAGATCCCCAGAACCTACCTAAAGCTGGATGTGGAGGTGTTAGTGGCTATAATCCCAGAGCTCCTAGATGAAATGGAAGGCAGAGACAGGATAATACCCGGAAGCTTGTTGGCCAGCTAACCTGGAAAATGTGACATTTTGCCTCTAAAAAGGCAGAGAGTGATGATTGACACCCAAGGTTGTCATCTGACCTCCACATAATGTGCATTCCCCTCCCTCACACAGCACACACAAAAGATTAAAGACAGAGAAGCACCCTACTGAAATTAATAATTCAAGACCAAATATCACAAAGCTCAATTGCTCCATCATCCACAGCTCATCTTGGCCTTCCGTGATTTTGCACAAATTGATCTGGAAGCATTTCATAGCCAGCCAGCACATTCATTTTTAAAGAATTTTTGTTGTTGTTATCTATCGCCTGTTAATGTGTTTATCCTTCACCACCCTACGTAATTGCAAACAGATTTTTACTCACTTGGAGTGAATGAAGCTCTGGTTGGATAGGAGGAGGGAAGTTGCCTAAGATAAATGTCCAGCATCACCCTAAGGGGCTGGGAGGTCAGGCAGGCAATGCTAGCCATGAGTTCTCAATGGAAGTCCAGCATTACACACCGGTGTATGTGGTTATTCAAATGCAAATTAATTAATTGAAAAAAAAAGTTCTGCCCCTCACAGTATCAGATCCATTTCAAGTTCTTCAGAGGCACACCTACTACACATGTAGCATAAAGCAAACTTCCTATCCTTGCTGAAGGCTTTTTTTTTGGACAACGCTAGATGAGAGCTTTTAGGCTCCATTTAGGATGGTTTCCTACTCGCTTCTCTCCTCTCATAAATTGAGGATTCTAGATATAATTTATCAGGCCCTGCTCTGGGCAAAATCCAGATGTGAAATGCTATGAGTGTTGTCAGTGTCTCTAGTCTTACAAATATGAGAGGGGTCTGCTGGTGTCAATACGACAAGAAATGGAGAATGATTATCATATGGCTAAGGAAGGATGAGGCAGGGAGAACAAGATGCTGGCCCTTGGCTATGTCATGATTTGAACTCAAGACAAAGACCATCTTTACCCTTCACTGTGCCTAAGTGTGACTGGAAGGATGCAAGTGGCTTCTGAGTACAAGAACCCTGAATATCACTCTGGTCTCCAAAGATCTTTGAGCTCACTGGGACAGTGGTGGTTCAGTTTGACCTCAAACACCCCATCTGCTCAGCTCAGGCCACAGATAAAAAGAAATGCATGGATATCCCTTATCATCTTACATGTTTGGCTCTTTGGACAAGCCTGGGCATAATGAATAGTGAAGTCATCTGCTAATTATTCCACTATTCAAATAAGACTAGAAGTACCCGGGGCACAGAGCAAGCTTCATGTACACAATTAATAGTTTTCATCACTGAGTAATTACTTGTGTAGCATTTAACCTAATAGCATTAGATGCACATTACTGGGCTGTGCTTGGTGCTTTATTCCAGCCACCCACTCTTGTGTGTGTAGAGCTGTTTGCTATGAGGTTGCGTGATGTACTGATAAATCATGTTGGTTTATTTCTCATGCCTGACACTTTTCATTAGCATGGATGTATTTGGACCTTTGTGCTTCTTTCAAAACTTCTTCTCTCCTTGGATCTCCATAATGCTGCTCTTTCCATGGTGTCCTGGCCTAGTTTGGTTAGACATTGCTTCATGATCACCCATTTGGTCTTCCCACTCAGCAATGTTGCTCTCCTAGTCTGGATGCATCTTCAGTAGCAAAAATTGATGGGAAGGAAAGGTGGGAGTCTAGTGAACTGAAAATAGAAAGCTCTGGTTTGGGAGGCAGACCTGACTCACTCCAGGGAGGTAAGGTGTCCCTGATCATTGGCATTGCCATTGATCTGAGGAACTGGTTTTGTTCACTTTAGGATGAATGAAAGATGGCAAGGGGAGGGGGACTGGCAAGAACAAGCTGACCCACCTGGTCCCATGAGGTAGGTGTAGCCTCTGTGGCAGCAAGGCTACCTGTAGACCCCACTTTCTAGGGCTGAGGTCTTTCTAATATTGATTTGTTCTTGGGCAGGACAAACCCATGAGTGGCTAGCCCTAAGTTTCCAGGAAGTCCTGGAGAAACACCTAGTTGACAGTGTCTTGTTCTTATACCTGTGTTAAGAATGAAAGGATGGGGCTGAGGAGATGACTCAGTGCTTTCAGGCACTTGCTTAAAAAGCCTGCCAGCAAGGGTTCAATTCCTCAGGACCCATGCATAAATTGGTGGCTGTATACATCTGTGTTCTACACTTATACCCTCATATCTCCTTTCATAAAGCATGACTCTGATAATTCCCACATCCACTGAAGCTCAAAGGAGATTCCTCCAGGCCACACATCCTATCACCAACCCTCAAGAAAGACTCTTTTCCCTTTGAGGTTTACCTCCTGATCACTCAGGATTCTCCTTCTGTGATGAGCTTTGATTTCTTTCCCTCTTGATCCTTACATTCATTCCACAGTTGCCAAGACCTACTAATCCTAGGAAACATCCTTCAGATAGGCTTTTCACGGATGTCTTACAAGGTCTAGTCTCTGGACCAGCACAATCAGCACCACTTGGCAACTTGTGAGAGATGCACGTCCTCAGGCCTCATCTAGGGAAACTTTAGAGATGGCACTAGAAATTTAGGCTTAATGAGGTCCCCAGCTGATTTGATCTCAAATTCAAGTTGAGAGGCCTTTCAGGTCCTGAAGAGAGCTATGATCCTCCTACCATGAACTTCTCCCCCCTGGAATGCCCTTATGCTCACTAGCTCTTTTCCTGCTTTTCACATAACAAGCTCCTTTCATCCTTTAAATCTTTTTGTAAAAGTATTTTATTTATTAGACACACACACACACACACACACACAGAGAGAGAGAGAGAGAGAGAGAGAGAGAGAGAGAGAGAGAGAGAGACAATGGGTACATCAGGGCCTCTTGTTGCTGCAAACAAACTCCAGATTCATGCACCCACCAATTTGCACATCTGGCATTACATGAGCACTGGGGAATTGAACCCTTGCCAGAACAATGGACTACTAGTAACAGATAATACAGGTTGCACATCTGTCATCTAGATACTTAGGAAAAGAAATGTTTTGGATTTTTCCAGTTTAGACTATTTGCGTATATATAATGAGATATCTTAGGTTCAAGTCTAAGCATGTAATTCATTTGTTTCATATACCCTTAAAGTACATAGCCTAAAAGTAATTTTAGTGCTTTTAAAAAAATTGACAAGAGATGAGCCACCCCAGACCTACCGTGGAGTATCCACATGGAACCCCACAGAAAGTGGTGGGATAAGCAAGAGACCTATAACCACAGCCAATCAGTCAGCCCAGGATGAGCCAGAAAGACAGACACTTTTAATCTTTGCAGCAGGTCCAGAATGTACCAGATACTCAAATGAGGTTATATCCCATATGACAGCTTTGTTTGGGGAGCATGGGGCTTGAGCCACCACTACATGTGAAGCTGAGTGTCCATGCTACAAATGAGGAAACTGAACTGCAAGATCCCTAACTGTCATGTAGCTAGTCACTTTTAGCCTGGGATTCCACTTAAGACATCGGTCACCATGACAGTCTGTCTTGGGGTCTGTCCTTCAGTATCCCCATCACTGTCCCCTGCGGCCGGTGTGGACCTGTTACACCTAGAGGCAAGGCAAAGGAGGCTGGACATGGGTTGCCCATTTGACCGCCAGCTCTCTCTATAGCAAGGCTCATTTTCCACTCTTTTTGTGTGCTGTGCCTTTTGGCCTGACCTAGAAAATAGCCAATGGATGGGAAGAGGAAGGGAGGGAAAAAAACCCAGGCAGGATGAAGGGTTGTTGGATGATGTGGATGGTTAAAAGTAAATGGCCTCAGTCCTAAGAGTGGCTGCTTAGGACTGAAATGTCCCCAGGAGGGCTGGGAGGGAGCACCTGTGCTTGGACATGGACTGTCTGTTTCCAGTTCTAGGGGTTTCTAGAGGAAGTTATTTCCAGGGAAGCCTTAAACTGAAAAATGAAGTTTGGCCTTTGACAATATGCCTACCTCCCTTGGTGCCAGGCCTACCAGGATACCAGCCAGAATCCTTCAAATTGATGAAAAGAAGGCTGAAAAGGCCAGGAAAAAATGGTTTTTATTAATTATTCAGTCTTCAGTCCTCTTTCACAAGAAGGCTCTCGGATCTGCTGTGAGGGCAAAAGGACACTTCATTTTTTAAGCAAGAAGGGGCTGCTAATAGAAGTCTTAGACACTTCAAATGAACTCCCGTGTGATTGAATGGAGCCGAAGAGATGGAATGGGTGTTTAACGAGACCCCAAATTGCTCTCCAAGATGCAGTCGAAAGAACATGTAGAGTCTCAGCTTGCTGAATTTTCTCAACAAATTGAGGCATGTGCAGGGGAGAGAGCACACTGGGGTGGTGGGAAGAACTGGAAGTAACTCACTGGGCCACAGGCTCTACTTTGAGGCAGAAAATGATGGTAGGAAAACCCTCTGCCTGGTCCAAACCTGCCATCTTCTAACCCTGGCCTCATGTGCTCTAGGCTCAGGGGATACGTAACCTATCAGATGTCTGCAGCCTGCTGGGGCTTCAAGGGCACCAGGTAGGGGGAACTGCCAAAGCATGCCAGCATCTGCACCTCTGAATCCAAGGGACATCATGGCCAAGAGAAAGGGGGTGGTAAGAAACAGCAGTGTGGGACACTAATTACCAATCTTTGCAAACACAAAGGCTCCCCCTGAATGATAAATGCTATCCCTCTAGCTCTGCTCTGCCAAGTGCAATGCTTCTACTTGCAAATGGAGAGAATTCTCCAAGGGAGTAGCAGATTGCTTATCCCACAAAACTTCCACCGTGGCTCACATCCTGCCTGGCTAAGGGCAGAAGCAGAAACTTCTACCTGGCAGCCTTTCCAAAACACAAGTTGCATAACATCCATGTAGATAAAGGGGAATGAGAGCTTGAAAAGCCTATCATGTGCACTTTTACCTAACCAAGATTTATATTCTCACACTGCTCTGATTTATTAAATCTGTGTACACTTGGCAGTGTCTAACTTCCTTTTATCAGATGAGAAGAAAATGGCTCACAAAATGCAGATCTATGCCCAGAAGTGTGCAAAAACGAATGAATGGGGCAACACTCTTGGTTCTGGGCCGAAGTTCTCGTGTGTGTGTGTGTGTGTGTGTGTGTGTGTGTGTGTGTGTGTGTGTGTCTTGTGTAGTGTACAAGCATGTTGCCAATATTAGCATCAGATCCGGAGATAAAGATCACAACCCTATATTCAAACAATATATTTTCTGAGGACATCCTTTGATTGTTATGAAAATAATACACAATTATTATTATTAAATTAGAAGATACATAAAAGCATGACAGGAAAAAAAGTAAGTCTATCATATAGCCCCGACATCTCCGAAGTTTTTGAACAGACCAATATTCTCATCAGAATCACTCTCCACCCAGGTCCCCCTACCCCACCTGACTCCCACCCCCCCCCCCCGTCAGCAGAGGAGGTGTGAGAAGGAGTGCTGTGTGCAGGGAAAGAATGCAGACCCTGGCGCCAGGGAGTCTCACCTAGCTATGTGGTGGCTGTGCTCTCTTGTCTTAGGTTCTGTAGGATGGAGTAATTTGATATCCACCTGTGGGGCTGATAAGAGAAATCTACAACTCGATATTTCCAGTACTTAGAAGCTGGCCTGTAACAACAATAAATACTGCCTAGGTGTTTGTTAAATCAGAGGCTACCCAATAGCAAAGTGCAAGTTCCAAACTCCCTTCCAGTGATTCCCTTTGGAAAGCTCCCCCAAATGTCTCAGACGTAAATGAGGTAGATGATATTACATCCAGCAGCTTTCCTTTGGGAGTTCTGGGGAATGAGAAAGCATAAGGTGAGGAAGACATAATGGGCTACTAAGTCTCCAATACACTAACTATGTGACCACACATAAATCACTTAACCTCTCTGAGTCCTATAAATACATAAAATGAGGTTAACTGCCAGTATAGGTAGATAATGTGGGTGATACTCTGAAAAATTCTTATTCATTAGGGTTTTTCTTGTTGCTTTTATTATAAAAGCATAGCTAACATCTACCTTCTTGAGATAATTAAAAGGATTTAATATTAAAGGTGCTAAGAAAGCTCTAAATTGACCACGAGTATTAGTTCTAGACATTTTTGCTGGTTCTTTTTGTTAGCATTATTTACATTATCACTTAGTAACATTGTTTCTTGATATTCTAGATGAATATGACCATAGTTCTCATCTGTGTATATAAGGGGCTTGTGTTCACTGAGCCTTTAACTCTTCACCCATAAAATGGGAAGGCTTATTTGTTGGAGCCTTAAGCAACAGGAACACTATTGTAATTCTTTCTTAAAAGCTTCCTTCAAAATCTGTACCCCAGACACTGAGGAATGATATTACTGCAAGTTATGGTAACATTCTCTCTCAAACGTGGAATAGCATTAAAGCTAATGGAAAATGAGATGAACTGAATAGACATGCCAAGTGGGTTATGGGAAAACTTTTAAACAACCTTTGCCCTGCATGTCCATGATATTCTGATAGGCACATATGGAAGTTATTTTCATGTCCTCCCCACCCTGTCCTTCACACTCAACACAATACCTCAGTGTTTTTGTGTTCTCCCCACACTCAACAGACGGCTGGAGTACTAGTGCATTCCTTCCAAACTCAGAGAAACACCACAGCCTCAGTGTGTTCCTTCCAGCAACAGGGCAGAATACCATGACTATGCTATTCAGTACAGAAACTTACACGTTCAGTTATGATCTCTGGGAAGAGATTGTCACTAACCCTACTGACAGTCTGTTCTGAACAGTAGACCCTGATCCTTAAGAAAGCAATAATTTCAATGAATTCCCAAGATACCATCCTATATCAGAAATTAGCTTCCCCAGAGCACTTCCGCTCCACAGCTATGGAAGGGCTCTTTGATGAAATGACACTGGAAAAGACCGGCTTTGTCAAAGTTACACAGCCACCTTTACTAAATGCAGGAGTTCTCAGAGCTCAATGCATATGGAAACTTCAAGAAAGGAAAGAATGAACGGAGTTTTTTTGAACAGTCTCTCAAAACTTTATGTTACAAAAGAACAAAAACATAGAAATGGAGAAAATAACGATTATTCCATGATTCTCATTAGCAAATGATGACCTTCAATTTTTAATCCAAAATCTTCCATCAGGATCAATATGGACTTAGTTCTGATCAAAAATCCAATTTCCTGAGCATTTCTCCATCCTAGCTGCTTTGTAAGGATTACACTGCAGTCATTCTTATTGACTCTCAACCCTCGTGCTTTTCCCTTATGGAAACATCTGCTTTTAAAACAAGGAATTGGACAACATTCAAGAAGAATGAATAAGATCTGTATAAAAGGCCCTGGGGAAGTGTAACTCTAAACTGAGGGAAGACCTAAAGAAACCAGGTTCATTTAAAGTTGGTGTGGCTACATATTTTGTCAGCCAGAGCTGCAAATCACTAGGATTGCTCCCCAATCCTGAACTCAGAGGAGTGTCAGGCGTCCTTGATTGGCGGTCAGTGAGATGAGATGAGCCTTCTACACAGATCATGACAAGTCAGCCAATCAGCTCATGGGCTTTCCTGTAAGCCCAAAAGATGGGCCAAGTCCTAGCTATAAAGTAAATTTACAGAGAAGGAAAGGAGCAGGGCTGATATTATATCCTTACCTTGTTTAGCACCTGGGGGCCGGGGGAGCAATCACCTTTATGACAATGATAGGATTCTTCAACTGAGTGGCAGCCATGCCCTCCTATAGGGCCCCTCAGTTAGTGATGTGTGTGACCCAGTGAGTGAGAGATCTGGGGTTGCATTCGTCTCCCACATATGAGCACTAGCCAGAAAACTGTTGATCCAATAAAGAAGTAGAGAGAAGTACCTTGTTAACTTAGCCCAATCCACCCAATTTCTGGAATTCTATTAGCAATCTTCCAAGAAACTGCCTTATCTCCCTCTTGGAATTTCTGAGATCAGAGTATGCAAATGAGTACCCACACAGCTAATGACATATAATTACCTCTTACATAATATTATATTCTATTGTATTAATTATGTTTTGCACAATCATAATAATTGCATAACCATTACTATGGTGGCAGCAATACAGTGTGGTGGTGCAGAGTAGAAACTCTGAAGTCAGTTTGCCTGGGTTTCAGACTCAGCTCCTGTTCCTCCTGTGTTATCCCCCCCCAGGTGCTTACCCTCAAGATATCAATATCTCAGTGTTTTGTAAATCCATTGGATGGAGATAAAATAGTTCCCACTTCATAAAGTTATCTTATGGATTAATTAACACAATTCCCATAAAGGACTGGGTTCTAGAGCTTATTTTGTCAAGTACTTGATTTTCAAGCATGAGGACCTGAGTTCAATCCCAAGAAGCATGTAAAAATGTAAAGTGAGGGCTTGAAAAATGGCTCAGTGGTTAAATGCACTTGCTTGCAAACCTGATGGCCTGGGTTCGAATATCCAGTACCTATGTAAAGCCAGATGCACAAAGTGGCACATGCATCTGGAGTTTATTTGCAGTGGCAGAAGTTTCTGGCATTTCCATATTCTCTGACTCTGTCTCCCTCTCTGGGTCAAATAAATAAATAAAAATATTTTTTAAAAATGGTAAATGAGTCCAGGCATGATGGCTCACGTCTTTAATCCCAGCAATTGGGAAGCATAGGTAGGAGGATCACTCTGAGTTCAAGGCCAGCCTGGGACTACAGTAAGAGTCTACGAAAGAAAGAAAGAAAGAAAGAAAGAAAGAAAGAAAGAAAGAAAGAAAGAAAGAAAGAAAGAAAGAAAGAAAGAAAGGAAGGAAGGAAGGAAGGAAGGAAGGAAGGAAGGAAGGAAGGAAGGAAGGAAGGAAGGAAGGAAGGAAGGAAGGAAGGAAGGAAGGAAGGAAGGGGAAAAGAAAGAAACACCAAGTGCTCTGGGGAGATGGATAATTCCTGGGGCCCCTGGACAGCCAGGATAGCCTAATTGTTGAGCTCCAAGCCAATGGGAGACCCTAAGGCTGTCATCTGGTCTACACACACACACACACACACACACACTCACATGCATGTACACCTGCATACACATATTAAAAAGAAGTGCTGGGTTCTAAATTCAACACTGCTAATAATAATTACTTCTGGATATATGTTAATAATTAACAGAAAAATAGTTGTTTTGTTATAATTGAAGACAAATTAAGAAGGCAAAAAAGTGCAATTAAATTCTACTAATACTAATCTTGCAGTTAATGACTAACTTTCACCTTTAAAGCATCATCAAATTTAACTTCATGTCCTGATCTCTGTTAACATGTGAATGCTCCAGGGAAGGATAATGTCCCTGTTTCCAGCTGCCTGCCCATTAGCAGGTTCCACTGGGCTCAAAGAATCACTGGGAAGGAAAGGCCATGTGCATTCTGTTTACCTGAGGAAAGAGTTACATAAACCAAAGCAAGTGACCTCTGAAAATTGTATTAAGAATATGCTATAAAAATCCCACTTGTCATATACTCGCCTCCTTTTCAAACCATTAATGAGCTTAAACTCTCAGGCTCATATCAAATAAAAATGTGCTGGAGAATGAAAGTA
This sequence comes from Zapus hudsonius, assembly GCA_004024765.1. Taxonomy (NCBI): domain Eukaryota; kingdom Metazoa; phylum Chordata; class Mammalia; order Rodentia; family Dipodidae; genus Zapus; species Zapus hudsonius. Next base: position 15,321 of record PVHP010022955.1, read on the forward strand.
AGCTCCAAAGAATAAGCCAGGTGGTTGCCAGCCTAGGGTATGCTGATGGGCTCTACAGTCTGGCCATTACTTTTTACTTTGGGATTTAGAGGACATAAAATTTGATGAGCGTGGTTCAGCTTGTATCCAGCTATTTATTTCCATGAAGTTCAGTCAGTTTAATAACTCTGAGTAACCCCTACAGGAGAGTATTATCCGGCCCATGAATAAGAAACAGGTATAAGGACACTAGTTCAGGTCCCACCTCTGCCCAGATGACGGTGGGACTCTGTACAATTTATAGAACTTCTCAAGATCCCAGTTACCCCAGTTACAATGCATTGAGTTGAGCAACATTATCTCTGGAATATTGCTGTAAATTTCAAATTGTATTTAAAATAGGTATTCAATTCCACAAACCATATGAGATTATGGTGTTCTTGGGAGAGCGTTGAACTTGAAAAGTCACCTTTGACCACCAAGAGCAAATCCCAAACCATCTTTCCTATCCAAGCTAACTCTTATGGCTAGTGGGATGAATATGTAGCCTCTAAGGTATGTCTTAAGTTGGTTTCAAATAATCAAGCTCTTACTATGTCAAGAGATATTCTGAGAATGGTTTCATTTCTCACCAGACACCTAGATCAATACAGACAATTCTCATAGCATTTTGACTGAAAGATAGTGCTCTCTGCATCAGAACTAGCCATCCACCATTGCAATAAAAGCATTCTGTGCTTTTTTGTGTTATGAGCAGTTCTGCAGTAACCTCTATGTGCACATGTGGGGTGAGTCACCTGGGCCCAACACTTATTCAGCCAATCATACTGGGTTTATATGTAGAGTATAATTTAGCATCCAAACTTGAACACCACAGGACAAAGGGTAGAAGCCTGGACCCTTTCAGGCAAACCAGGATGTATATTCTCCTTAGGCAAGAAAGCATGTAATGTTCTAGATTAAAATACAAACAAACAAACGATCGATACTCGTTAATGTCGTCCAAAGCAAATTGAATGTCATCTTTTTTAAGCTGCCACGTGCTACTATGGAAGGTCTGAAATGCAGGGTAGAAATATCACAAGTTTATGCTAATCCTCAGATGCCAGCCCAATGCCTTTTCTTGCTGAAAGGCGGAATTTTTTCATAGCACATACCAGCCCAGAGGTTTTTTTTTTCACTCTAGTTTTGATGATTTGTAAGTCCCTTTCCTTTGAAATGTGGTATCATTATTTAATGCCCCCTTCCGCTTGTAGAAAGACTGGTAGAAGAGAAAGATCAGCTTTCGGGCGGTAACTCCTCCTTGCTCCCCAGTCTTATCTCTCAAGTGCAAGGTCATCATGTTTCTTATATGGTGTGGCCATAAAAGGGATCTTCATGACTGTGGCATTATGGCTTATGTCATCTTTAATAATTTTCCATGTGAGTTTTCCCCATGGATACCTTCTTCTTTTATACTTCTTTTTATGCATATCTGGTTCCTTTGGGATTTTACAATGTTTCACAACCACTAAAACACAGCAAGACATCAATTAAGTAATCTTCAACAGAAGTCCAGGTTTCATCTTTTCCTGTATTTCTCATGAGTGAAAATCAGAGCTGGTCATAGAATCTTATCTTAATGAGTAGGTGCCTTTATAGACATAATAGAGGCAGTGTGATAACTGTATTAACATTGTCAGTTTTCTCTACTAAGAGTAAGTAACGGGGATTAGCAATCTTAATACTAGCTGGGCATGGTGGTACACACCTTTAATCCCAGCACCTGAGAGGCAAAAGTTGGAGGATTGCTTTGTGTTTGAGGCCAGCCAGGACTACAGAGTGAGTTCCAGGTTATCCTGAGCTAGAATGGGATTCTACTTCAAAATAAAAGTAAAAATAGTGAAGCTTCTCTTTTTCAGGTGGTGGTCACCACTGGAGTATCTCAACAGACACCATAGTGCTGAGAAGAAATGACAGTGGAGTGTTCAGCACTGGGACATCTCTATCACACTTCCCTAGGCTCAGGGTCTATTTTGGAAGAGGTGGTGGAAAGATTGTAAGAGCCAAAGGAAGAGTAGGACTGCTCACAATGCAAACTTCCAGGCACAAAATGGCCTTGATATTCATGATTTCATGGTGCCTGATGATACCTACACATAATGGGAGGAAAAGATGATAACACCAAAACAAAATAGAGACTAATTGAGAGGGGGAGAGATATGAGGAAGGGTGGGGAGGGAATCATAATGGTTTATTGCTTATAATTATGGATACTAGCAATAAAATTTTTTTAAAAAAAGAAATGTTGAGCTGGAGAGGGCTCAGCAGTTTGGACCCTTGCCTGCAAAGCCTAAGGATCCTAGACGGATGCCCCAGTACTCACCTAAAGCCAGATGTACAAAATAGAGCATGCACCTGGAGTTCATTTGCAGAGAGGCTAGAGACCCTGGCATGCTCATTCTCTCTCTCTCTCTCTCTCTCTCTCTCTCTCTCTCTCTCTCTCTCTTTGTCTCTTCTATCATCCTCTCCTTACAAATAAATTTTAAAAATTAAAAAATTTAAAAAAGAAATGTTAATCCTTGTAGCAATAGAACTTAGAATCTCTACCTTGATGATAGGAAGAGTCACTGCTGGTATCAAGGTACAAAGGAGGTGAAATAAATTCATTCCTTGGTACTTATTAAACATGGCTTAGTCTACTAAGACCTTGTAACCTAGTGTGGAGCCAGAGCAACTGAAAACAGGGTGGTAAGAAGCACCAGGAAGCCAGATTAGAGGTCTTCTTCACCAAATAGTTTTTGTCTAAGGAAATGCAGGGAGCTGATGGATTGATTATGTATTAATTTCACTGGTTTTCAGCTGTGGGTAGTAGCAAAGGAGTCCGTATTTAGCCTCAGCCTCACAGGGGTCCAGTGTCTCTTCAATGAAGGAATTCTACCTTGGGTTTAAAATAGCAGATGCAGAAGTTGTTTGTATCTCTGTACAATGTAATGGTTAAATGTGAGCATCAGACAATGTTCCTTTTTTGGAAATCTGGGTTTTCTTACTTAACTAGTTGTGTGACCTGGGCATCTTTCTGACATTCCAAGCTGCAGTTTTCTCATCTGAACATAGTATCAAGTAATTATTGTATTACCTTATAGATTCCACACTCACATGCTAAAATTTCTGAAGATTAATGACTTGCCATATGCTAAATCCTTAGCCTTTCTGATATATAAAAGAGGCCAAATACTGATTCTTGTTATAAAAAGCAATGTCTCACACGTTGAAAAATTATTTATTAACCCCTAAACTGGCCCTCACTATTATAAAAACTTTATATTAATCTGTTTGAGCCACTAACAATCTTATGAGGACAGAGTGCTGGCATTTTACAGATGAGGCGGCTGAGGCACTGGAAGGTTCCCAATGGCTAGCTCAACTCTGCTGCCCTCATCCTCCAAGCCCTTCTGTCCTATAACAAAGTTTCTTAAGTTCCAGTAGGAATGACAGTCCCCTGCCAAGTGGCTGGTGTCTTAGCTCTACACATGGACAGACATAAGTCACAAATGATGGTACCTGTTTGATAGGCACACCTAGCATTCTCTTGCAGCAAATCTAGGAGGGAGTTGGCGTGTTTAAAATGAGTTCTTTGTAAACCCCACATCCTCAGAGGACTCTGTTCTCTGATTTTAAGGAGCTTTCGATTTGGCCTGACTGAGTAAAATATGGGAGCCAAGGACACCTCAAATCCAGATTGAATTCTCACTTCTGCCCAGGGAACCCTCTGCTGTGCCCTATAAACTTCCATGTCTACATTTAAGTTTAAACATGAGAAAATAAGAATCAGAGAGGGTTTCTTTCTCTTTATTTCTTGTCTAGTGTGACCATTATAATCTTAGTGTTCAGCACAAACATTTTTAAGAGATAGGATTTCCTATGATAGTTTTCTAAACCAAACTGTATTCTTTAATCAGATTTACTGTGGGGATCAACTTCCGAATCACCAATCTCAGACCCACATTCCTTGTATTTATTTCCAAGAGCACCTTTAGGATGCCATCTGGTCTGATGGGCTCTTCCATAAGACATTTTACTCATTGCTCTTGATAGCTCAATACATCTAAAAATCAGTATGTTTACAATTTCTTTTGAATGGTCAAGAAAGGTACAGGTAGTGATGCATCCATGGAGAAATAGTCTGTTTAGTTCCTGACTCTATTTGTGTGTGAGATCTCTATCCTGCAAAAAATCCTTGATATATTCATAAAAATTGAGAAATGACAAAAAATTTAAGTGGGTGATTGAACATATTAATTTCATGATCTTGAGTGGGTGATTTACTTTATGTGGGTCTTAGTTTCCAAAATGGGAACCATGGGGTAAGTAAATGACACGGATAATGCATGAGAGACCTACAGTTAATTATCTATTACTGTTGTTGATTTAACTGCTGATCTTGAGTAAAGATTTTCAAATTACCACAGATGAACTTTAAAGTTATTAAAAATTAGCATTATTGCCAGAATTTTACTACTTAAACTGTGCAAAGAGACATCCTCCACTATGACACATAGTTAAACTTATTCATTTATTTCTTATTCACTTGGATCCGACCAGAGAAAATCGTTAATTTTCTAGATTTCTTAACTTGTACTACATTCCTAGAAACTGTCACCATGAAAGCTTGGAGTGGGCGCTGGCAGCAGGTCGCTGTCCAGGTTCTGAATATGCTGTGTCTACCCTTGGAGTACACAGGCTCCTATGGGGCCATGTTCTGAGAGTGTCCCTTATGAACACCCAGCCTTTTCTGGGGCCACATGGGTTCTTTTTCTCTGGTTGTCATCTCTGGTCCAGGTACTGTCTGTGGAGAACTATTGGATTCCAACCATCAGTCATGTCAGAGTGTTTGTAGGCCCCCAGAGGTCACAGCAGAACATATACATGCTGGCAGCTGGTTGGATATAAAGTGCCATGATTGAAATGTAGGCAGCTGCAAATCCTCCCACCTGGAAATCCCAGGATGCCTTTGTCATGTGGGTTGGTGCCTTGCAGGGGAGTGGTCTCCAGTTATCACTGAGATGCTGGAAATGCAGGTTGCTTTATATGCAGACTGATATTCTTGATTTTAAAATGTGAACAGTTAAATTCAATTTTGAAGACATTTATATTCAATTTGGAAAGCAAAATTAAATATAAACATTTTTCAGTTTAAGAATTCTGAATTATCCCTGGTCTTTTACATCCACATTCTGTGCTTTGAGATAATTCCTCCACCCTAAGAGTGTGGGCTATGAGAGGATCTATGGGTCTGGTTTATTGGTGCATCAAAAGAGAATCTGCTGGCTTTGAGTGAGCACTTACATTGTTCATTTTCTGAATAAAGGGATTAATAGGATTCTCTAAGAAATGTTTAAGAAGGAAAAACCTTTGGTATAGGTTATAGAAGACTCAGAAAGGGGAGGGCCACTTGAACTGTCAGAGAACACAGTATGAGGAAAGCATCAAGCACACAGTATGAGGAAAGCATCAAGCACACAGTATGAGGAAAGCATCAAGCTTAATGTCAAGAATGGCTCAGTGGTTAAAAGCACTTGCTTGCAAAACCTGTCAGCCAAGGTTCAATTCTCCAGCCAGCCATGTAAAGCCAGATGGGTGTTCCTTTGCAGTGCAAGACACCCTGGTATAAACACACACATGTTTTTTCAAAAAAAAAGGAAAGCTTGGGGTTAGGAGGAGGTGGGTGAATGAGTAAGGAAGTATCCGTGCTTGCTTTAAAGGGTTGTCTGTAAGGTCTGGAGCATCCATACTTCAGCTTGGAAAAGCAAGAGCATACATTTCTTCATTCTCTGAATAAATGAAGCTTCCCATAAAAAGTCTACCTTGGTCCAACTAAGGTGTCCATCCAAGTCAACCTCCAACCTGCTATGTGAAAGTGTGGAATCCTAGCTACTAGACCACCAGAGTGGTAACCAACATGCTATGTGACATGGGTCCAGATCCTTAAATTTCTTGACCGTTTTCTCAATTGTAGAAAGGGTCATGACCCTCCCCCCTCCTTGGTTAACATGGCAGCCAGAACTGAGGATTAAGACATAATGGTCTTAAAACTTCCTGCTCAGTACATTAAAACGTTCTTAAATGTGATCAACATTATGTCTGTTATGATAATGACTAATCATATAATCTCTCATTGATAAAATGAGTGTCAGACCAGTGAGATAAATTAGCGTCTAGCCAGAGGCCATGATAACATCACCCTGACCTCCACACACAACTGAATACAACAGCCAGGTATGCATTAACTCTGTTCATAAGATAAATGCTCCCCCCAAATCAAAATCATTCAAACTTCCAGAAATATAATAGAGAATGTCAGTGTGCTCATTTTTTGTTTTACTTTAAATTTTCTAAAACCTTTTTTGAGTCAGATATTTGAGTACCATCTTCAAAGGACTCAAAGCTGCTGGTTGAATATAGATCCTCACAGTACTCTGCTGTCAGCGAGTTTCCTTGGCAATGAGCTTGCTCTATTCCCAGGATGTTTCTGGGGAAAGACGAGGGCAGGAAAATTGTAAACAGGTTCTGGAGAGTCTCCCTACAGCCCTAACCATACATCAGGCTGATAAATAAGACCCAGGCAGAGTGGAATTTCAACCAAACAAGTTTGTGTACAAAGAGAAAGGTTATCTCTCCTCCTGGGATGAGTAGAGCTGAACTGTTTCTACCAGGCACTGCAAGAGCTCTATTACCTTCAATAGCACATTCCCCCTCTCCTAGCACACTAGTGAAACTGGGAAAGTATAGTTGTCCTTTAAATGTTTGTGCCTCGAGTTATGAGCTGGCTTCAAATGACAGGGAATTGGAGATAACATTTTAATGGTTATGAATGCATTTAGAAAGAAGCCTTCGTATCTAATGGGACTGGGAAAGGCGCTACAATTGAGGAACAATTGACTACCTAGAAATCAATTTGAAAATTCTATACTGGATTATCACCATTAAATTGTCTTTCTTCAAAACCACAGGCCCTAAAATGGTACTTCAGGACAAGGAATTTTACAAACAATAAGTGCTAATTAATAAAGCTATTCAAATGGGCTGACTGAAAGAATAAAAAAAAAGTACCTCCTAAATGGGAAAAATACCTCCGCTGCTTCAACTACTACTTATGATTGTCCTTTCTGTATTAAAAACTGATGGGAACTGGACAATGAGCTGAAGCACTGTCATTTTCTGTCATCTCTGTACTTCATATATGCAGGGCCATGTGAATGGATGGATGTGCACATGTGCATGCATGCACACACACACAGAGTGGCACATAAAGAATTTCGGTTTATGATGGACAGTTACTTATTGCAGCAGTTGTTAGAGAAGAATGTCGATGATAATAAGACTCTAAGAAAACACACTCACATCCAAGCTTTCACATACACCAAAGGTGCATCTGTGTGCGCTGAGACTAGTTAAGATTTTGTAAGTAGAGCAACAATCTCGGAAGCCAGTGGATAATGAGAAAAAGCTTATAAACAAGAGCCACCCTTTCATCCAAGGAAGCACTACATCTCCTGATCCAACGTAAAGGAGGGTCTGGCTCACAATGCAGACAAAACCAGGAGGTTGGAGGAGAAGGAAAATGGAATCACTTTCTTCTTCTCATACCCAAGGTTCCTCACCTCATGGCATCTTACAGCAAGTACCATTTCCTAGATGAACAAGAGGCTTTGGTGGCTCACTAGCCTGACATGTATAGTCAGCCTGTGTCCTACCGCCACCTCAGAGATAGGCGATAATAACATTTATTCTACAGTAGGTAATTTCCACCCAGAAAGCATCATGGGAATGCAAGCAAGGAAGGTGTCTCACAGCCCCATGGGAATTCAGCAGTGAAAACAGTAGAGAATCATCTTCTACAACAAGGGATTTTCTTCCTTGGTCTCCAGGCCTCCACGGAATCTGTTGATATGAGCTGGTGACCTGAAATGCCACCTGTCTGTCTTGTATTGATTTTGCAATCAGAGGAAGGGTTTAAAGTCAGTTTTTACCATTTGTGAGGCATGAACATGGCTAATTATAGGTAAGTTTAATATTTTGTACTGTAATATAAACACAGACAAAAAGAACCAAATATGAGCATTGATTTAACATCATGTGAAATTAAGCCTGAAGGGCATTATGTCCTCATAAAGGATAATTATTCCTAAAGTTTTATCTCAAATCGTCTCTGAGGAACTCTCACCAGCAGGTAATAAACAGATGTGGAAAAATGTCACTGGCCACATTAAATACTCCCTAGTCTCGACACGGAGGACAATTTTACGTATAACTCAGTGTAGTGAGAACAGGTCTTGAGGCTGAAAGCTATGATTCCTCTGATGTCTTGTGAGCCTTGGACATGAAAAGGAAAGAGAAGAGATAGACTCTGATAAACAGCAGTTTGTACAAGACCAGGACATATGTAGAATGCAACATGACCTTAATAAGGATCTGAAGGAGGCAGGCGACTCTTAATAATGTTTTTTTCCTAATCCCCTGTTTCGATGTGTGACATATACCTGATCCAATGTAAAGGAGGGAAATGTGTTAATGGTGAGGGGCACTTTGTCAGCAAAATTAAAATAAAATAAAAGCACTAATAAAGGAATAAACCCAGGAAAGAAATTAAGTCACGGCTTTAGCAGTCACAACACAGCCGCCTATTAGCTACTCTGTGAACGTTGACAGATGTAGGAATACATTTCTTGGTGTCTGAGCAAAACCTTTGGGCTTTGCTTGTCATTTTTACTTCCAGATGACTCATGCCCCAAATATATGTAGAGCTCAGAAATTATGCCTCATTAGGATAGTTCCCTGGGAGCAAATGGTTAACCTAACCCAGATGATAAGCCAATTGGGAAGGTTGGAGACAGCTTCCTGGTTGAGAGTAATGGAACTGGTAACCTCACCAGAAGCTAAAGAGAAAGACACCTGCTATTTCTCTGGAAACCTAAAAATTTCATAGTCCCAATTTCAAATGCCTCCAGAAGCCAACTGTAAATGGCTTCAGTCTTATGGCTGAAGGTGTAATGGGCCATTCTGGAGACTTCACTGTTATGCTCCATCCTGGGGCATCTACTTGTCACGCCATGTTGTTTTCATTCAGTGCTAAATGCTTAGTGCTGTGACCCTCAGAGGAGTTCCCGTGCACAGGAGCAAACGTGCCGAAAGCAAGTCAGTGATGCCTTCCTTATGAATCAGGCTGGAGAACAGGTAAGCACATCTCCAACCATAGGCAGTGCAATCAATCTGCTGATGTTTTTTAGGTTAAAAGAGTAAGCAATAAATCAACAGGGAGAGGTGGTAGGTCCTTTGCCATTGAGCTGTCTTGTGACGAAATTTTAAATGACTTTGTAGTGACCTTGCCTCCTTATCATTTCAAGGCTTAAAAATTTTTCCTCACATAGTCCATGAGGCTATTTGTTTGGAAAAATAAGCTGCTTCACACAGATAGCCACATGTAGCGATGAAGTCCCTGTCGGGTGAGTCTCCTCTCTCTTGTAAATGGGCAGGCTCAGGATATGCATTTGGGATTCTAGTCATCTACAGCTGAGGAAGGCATCTGGGCCAGGAATCTATGCCGGGGGAACATATGGCTCAGTTCACACCAGGCCACAGACAAGGCTGGCTTTGGTGCTATGGAGTAAACACTAGTGTCATTATGGATATTCCACAGCAAACCTGTCCCAAGTCCTGGCATCATTAAAGTGAGTGTTGGTGCAGACACTGAGTGGCATTTTCTGGCACAAGTTGTATACGTGCCAAAAGTGTGACTGGGAAGCAAAGGACTCAGGAGTATGTAGCACAGAGAATGTGTTAGGTGATTTCACTATTGCATAACTCAGGCCATCTCAAAAGCTCCATATCCAGGTGGTAATTACCTTTGCATGTGATGAACTTGGCTTGTACTTGACTCAGGTGACATTGGTCTATGAGTAGAAACAAAGTTCTTATTTGAATTGGGATTCATGGTACAGAGCAAAGCAAGTGTATAGGTTTGAGAAGCAGATCTGAGATCGAATCCTTGAACTGACCCTTAGAATGTTGGTCAAATAACTAAACCTTAGCAGCTCATCCATAAAGTGAGATAACAATACTGATCTTGAGGGCTGTCATGAGATTAAGCATGCCAGATGTGGAGGTGCACACCTTTAGTCCCAGCACTCAGGAGGCAAATGTAGGAGGATCGTCATGAGTTTGAGGCCACCCTGAGATTGGTAGCTATCTTTCTACTTCCTCCCTGCTGCTGTGGAGATGTGATGCCTAGCTGCCTGTTCTGCATGCTTTCCCCACCATGATGAAACCTCTCCTCAAAACTATGAGGCAGAAATAAACCTTTTCCTTCCATGAGCTGCTTCTTTCTGGTCAGGTGTTCTATCCAGCAATGGAAAGGTAATGGTTATATTCACATTCTCCCTGGAGGTTGCAATCATAATGAAAACAACACGAGACATGTTCTCTCTCTCTGCCAGAGCCAAGTTCTGTGACATTGGAGAAGTTTCCACATATTTTTCTGAACCTGTTTTCTCAATTCTAAAATTAGGATAAATAACTCAAGGTTTGTTTTAAGGGAAATGAAATAATAGATGTCAAATGCATTGAAGCCTTCAAAATGAGGGAAGGCTGCACAGAAAGCTCATAGTGTCCTCAGTTTTATAACTTTGGTCATAGTGTGATTGTTGTGTCCTTACAGATAGCAAAAAATCCATCCATGTTCCTATGCTTTAAGGAATATTTCCCCCCTAGCTGGTAGAACTCTATTTGGGTTAACTTATTTATTCATTCCAGCCAGAGCCCAACTCATAATTTGGGGGTTGCATTCAGAAGACCAAATGTCTGAAAACTTGGAGCAAAAGGGAATATATGTATATGTCTACATAGCACACAAGTATATGATTCAAATTTATATTTAAAAATAGTACAAGAATCACGTGCTTATATAGTTTATTGATTTGCCTCAGCTGTTAAAAACACCCTAATAAATCTAGTTGCTACATGAGGACCCACTATAAAAATAAAGCCTAGCTTAAATAAAAGGTGAAGTGATTAACATTTGTTCTGCAGCCTGTAAGACTAATGAGTTCCTTTCCTGCATTCATGAACTTGAACCTTGGCTGAAATGGAGCTGACCCTTTGGGGTTTCCCCTGTTGTGTTCATCAAAAGCTTTTCCTGGGAATAGCCGGATCTTAATTGCTCCATCTCAGCTTCTAGATAAAGACAGAGCAAGAGAAGATGTAAATCCAACCCTTCCATGTAAACTAGACTACTTAATACAAAGTGCTTCTGGAAGTGCCTGCACAGGAGATTTTGCTGAGGGCAAGCACTGTGGTGCCAAGGCAGGAGGTTTTTTTTTTTTTATCAACTTCAGCTGTACTGACAGTTTGGGCTGGGTCACTCTTTAATGGGGGCGGGTAAGTGTACTTTCTTGTGCATTGAAGACTTTTAAAACATCCTTGACATCAACACTGGAGATGCCAGTGGACCCCCCACATCCCCCCCACTCTGCTTCCATGACCAAAATCTTTTTTGTAATTTTTATCATCCAAAATTAGATACACTGAATGAGCAAATATTGTGTTGATATTCCCATTTCCCTCCTCCCTGTCCCCAATCCACTGGGTATCTTCCTCGGTGGGCACACTGGATCAATCCATGTGGTAAGGGGTTATGGATAGCACAGGAGGCAGCCAGGTTGCTCCCCCTCGCATTTTATGTGATTTTCCAAAGTGTCTCCTGGTAGGGATTGCCCTTGTTTGACAACCTGCTAGGGATTGCCCTTGTTTGACTTGCTTTAGAGCAAGCCAGACCTGGTTCATTCCCCCCTTCAACATTTTCCAACAGTGTGACCTTGATCAAGGATTTGACCTCTCTAAGTCTTTGTTTCCTCCTGTGAAACAGATAACTACACTTTCAAACCTGTGGGTTCTTTGGAGAATTAAGTTCGATTACCTGTGCAAAGGGCTTCCTACAATGTGTGCTAACTAGTCTCTACTAAATGGTAGTTACAGTTATCATTAACTACTTTGACTTTAAAATGGTCCAAGCAAACAAGCTACAACTCTAGCTGCTTCCCTGCATGAGCCCAATTATTAGGCACTTAATCCCAACAGAGAGTAAACAGAGAAGCAGAAGTGGCCAGAGAATCTTCCCCAAAGCACCCTTTTGGAAATGCATTGTTACTGTCTCTACATGAAATCAGATCTTCTCCTAGGCTCAGGCTTGTGGGTATGACCTTGGCACTTGACTTCAGCAGTCTTAAGAATGTGCACACGAGAGAGCTGTGGCCCATCTAACCCTACCAACCAACCGTAGGACGATGGCTGAGATCCTGGCAAGAGAGGAGCCACCACAGTCATATAGGGGAGGATCCATAGGGAACCCAGCAGACAATGACAGATGAACAAGGGACCTATAACCACAGTCATTCAATCAACACAGGATAGGCCACTGAGACAGAAACCAGGGATTTTCGACACAAGGACCTCTAAGCTCGCAACATTAAAGCAGCCTTATTACTCACCCACCACGACTCAGGGAACTGAGCGGAAGAGGGGGCGGA
>PVHP010022956.1:9329-27945 GCA_004024765.1 Zapus hudsonius
ACACACACACACACACACACACACACACACACACACACACACACAGGTGCACATACTGTCCTGTGCTGGATCTCAACAGTGCTATGGCTGTTCACAACCACATACAGACACCGAGGTGAGCTGTAAACATGTGACTATGCAGCATCACATGTATGTAATTTGGATGAGAAGTAACATTTCTAGAAAAGAATCCCTTTGTAAACTGAGAGGAGACCTGGGGTCCTGATGCCGGGCTGGAGCGAGGAAGAGGATATGAGGCTGGGAAGGGGATATGAGGAGCTTGGCTGGGAAGACCTGACTCATCTCATAGTGTGTGGGGTAGAGTGGGGGTAGGGAATTTTTATTTTTATTAAATATATTTAATATAGATTTTAAGCATGAGGGTTAAGAGAAGGGAATGAGGATTTTCTTTGCTGTCCTATTGTCCTGGAGATGACAGAAGTTGGGAATGGAATATTCTGGGGCAAGATCCTCTATATCTGGGGAAGGAAAATACTAGATGGAAGGAAGAACTTCCCCCACGGAAACCTCTCCTACCACTTACTGGATGCACGGGCCTCAGTAAATTGATCATTCCCACCTCCCATTTGCACATCTGTAAGATAGGGAGAATAGCAATATCTCTTCCGATGGGACTGGAAGGATTGATAGAGACGTCTCATATCTGTGGCACTTAATAAATAGTTATTATTATGAATTCATTCATCAGATCCTCATCTCCTGAGTCTTGCTTTTGTACCAGACTCTGTGATCTGGGATGTGGTGTCCAGAAATGCATAAGCTACAGTTTCTGCTTTCAAGGAGCTCTGTCTAGTGTGGGAGCTAGAATGGACCTCACAGTATTCTGATCCAGGTGCTAGAATTCAGAAAACCCATGTAGGTTAGGATTGTGCAGCATGGTGATAGACCACTCCATAGAAAGTGGAAAAAAGGGGCTGGAGAGATGACTCAGCAGTTAAGGCGCTTGCCTGCAAAGTCTAATGACCCGGGGTTCAATTTCCCCGTACCCACAAGGTGGAACATGTGTCTGGAGTTTGCAGTGGCTGGAGGCCTAAGGTGCCCATTCTCTCTCTGCCTCCCTCTCTTTCTCTCATAAATAAATAAATAAAACAAAAATAAGTTTTAGAAAAAGACAGTAGAAAAAAATCCAGGGGAGATAGCTCAACAGTTAAAGGCGCTTGATTGCAAGCCTGTGGGTCTGAGTTTGATTCCCCAGCACCCACATAAAGCCAGATACAAAATGGTGCACATCTGTGATCCAATGTACCTACAGCAATGAGAGACGCAGCCAGGAGATCCAAAGCTTGCAGGCTAGCTAGACTGGCAAACATGGAGTGACGAAACAAGGGAGACCTTGTCTCAATTAGAAGGTAGAAGGAGAGGACCAGGTCTTCTGACCTTCACACACATGCCATTTGCACATCTGTACACACACTCAATTAAAGAAATCCGTAAGCTGGGCATGATGGTGCATGCCTTTAACCCCAGCATTCAGGAGGCTGAGGTGGATCGTCATGCGTTCAAGGCGTCTGGAGCTACAGAGGTGAGTTTCAGGTCAGCCTGGGCTAGAGTGAGACCATGCCTTGAAAAACCAAAAACAACAACAAAAATCCGTATCAGGTGCTTAGTGTGGTGTTTAGTATAGAATGTATACTCACTGAAAGAGAGATATTGTCATCATTGTCACCATTTCTATGCCTGAGTGCACTTATTTGGAGCCTGAAGAAGGGAGAGATGCTTTATCATGGGCTGCAGGGGCAGGCCCTTCTCTCAGGAGGCTTCTTTGAGGAGGGATTTTTCAGGAGGGCAGGAAGAGTTAGGATGCTTCAGATAGAGGAGAGAAGAGACCAGGAGTAACAGGTAGTGAGGCACCAATGATCGCTGTGGAGGGGACAGAAGAGGGTTGGGCAGGAGCCAGACTGAGAAGGCCTTGGAGACCTTGTTGGGGTATCTGTGGAGCTGGCTTCACTTCATAAAGATTCTTCATGAATCAAAAATTGTGAGACTAGCAATCATGAAATGAATTAAAATGCCACCCCATAACAACAATGTTATTAAAATTTGTTTTTGGGGGGCAGGGTCTCACTTTAGCCCAGGTTGACCTGGAACTCACTCTATAACTCCAAGCTAGCCTCCAATTTACAATGATCCTCCTACCTCAGCCTCCCCACTGCTGGAATTAAAGGCGGGTGCCAACCCCTTGGCTGCAACAGTGTGTCTTAAAACAACAAAGCCATGAGTTTGGTGGGGGATGGGGTAAGGGATGAATCAAATTTCAAATTCTGTTCTTTCTCATTTCCAGCTTGTGACAACTTTTGGAACCTGGCTCCATCTCTGCACTGATTGGTTCATATAGATAGCCCTCTGCTTCCCTTCACCCACCCCTACAAAAGAAAGATTATGAATATATAAATCTGAAAATTACCTGTAATCCCATCTGCTACCTCCCAGAGATAACCTCTACCAACATTTCATGGTATAACCGTGCTGACTTCTTCCTATGCATATTTATTCATACATTACCAAAATGGGACCACATCACACGTCTTGTTTTGTTACCTATTTCTTCCCCTCAATAACCTATTGTAAACATCAGCAAATACAGCTCCATATCACTGTTTTAAACGATGCATTGCATTTCACTGTGGACCATGACCGTCCCCTCACTTATTGAACTAATCCTCTCTTGATGGACAGTGAGCTTTCCAATTGCTTGCCATCATAAGCAGTGATGTGATAAATATTCCTATAACCATATCTCCGCATACTCGCGGGATAAATTTCTAGAATAGAATAGAATTGTTGTGAACGATGATATACTCTCTGAAGGCTTTTGATATAGGAAATCAAGAGTGTTTTTATCAGCAAGGTAGGAAGACCATTTCCTACTTCCCTGGATACTAACTTCGGGTCATAATTGTTCTCCATATTTGCTAATCTAATTGGTGAAAACATCATATCATTTCTATTTTTCTTCCTGGAGTTGTAAGGTCGAGGGTTTATCATATGTCAGTTAGCTTTTCTTTGTCCTTTATGAGTTATGTCTTCATTTCCTTAGCCTGTCTTTTCTTGAGGTGACCATCTTTTTATTTCTATATTAACACTATATACATCAAGAAGATTCTTTGTAATTTTTGTTATACTTATTTTTTTTTACCCAGATTAACATAGTACATTTTTTCCAGGCTTGTTATTTGCCTTTGAGCTTGAAGGTATACCCTGTCCGTTCTCATGTTTAAACACTTGATATCAGCATGCCTGTCCTTCTTTTCTCTTAGATTTTTGCCTTGGGGTGTTTGTGGGGCAAGTGGACGTCTGTAAGTGGATGTTGTGTCAATGCTGAATGCTGACTCACACCTGCAAATGTTGCCACCACCTCCAGAAGTCTACATCCAGGCACCAGTTCATTCGTACGTGGAAACTGAGTTCATTCACTTCGACATGCCCTTTCACTCCAACTTCTGATTTCTCTTCTCTCCCTCTTCAGACAAGCTCCTTCCTCAGTGCCTTCTTCAGAGAAAGAACAGCATCACTCAGTCCACAATCTGGAGTTACTCGTTTTGCCCTCTTTTTCTCACATCATTTTTTTTTCAAAAAATATTTTTATTGGGCTGGAGAGATGGCTCAGCGGATAGGGCACTTGCCTCCAGTGCCTGAGGCCCCGGGTTCAATTCCCCAGGACCCACATGGGCCAGACCAACAAGGTGGTGGCCCTGATTCTCTCTCTCTCTCTCTTTCTCTCTCTCTCTCTGCTTGAAAATGAATAAATAAAATATTTTAAAAAAGAAAAAAATAATATTTTTATTTACTTATTTGCAAGCAGAAAGAGGTAACGAGAAGAGAGATAGACAGAGAGAATGGGTGCATCAGAGCCTCCAGCTGCTACAATCAAACTCCAGATACTTGTGCCACTTTGTGTATCTGGCTTTATGTGAGCACTGGGGAATCAAACTTGGGTTGTTAGGCTCTGCAGGCAAGTGCCTTAACTGCTGAGCCATGTCTCCAACCCCTCACATCTTTTTTTTTTTAATTTTAATTTATTTATTTGCAAGCGAAGAGAGATAGAAGATACCTATGGTGGAGGCACACCAAGGCCTCTAGCTGCTGCAAACAAACTCGAGATGCATGTGCCACTTTGTTCAGCTGGCTTTGCGTGGGTACTGGAGAATCAAACTTGGGTTGTTAGGCTTCGTAGGCAAGTGCCTTAACCATTGAGCCATCTCTCCAGCCTTTTTTGTTTTTATTTTTACTTTGTAAGGACAGAGAGAGAGAAGAGGGATAGACACATAGAGAAAGAATGAGCATGCCAGGGCCCCCAGCCATTGCAGATAAACTCCAGATGCAGGCACTTTGTGCATCTGGCTTTAACGTGGGTACTGGGGAATCGAACCTGGCTCATTAGGCTCTGCAGGCCAATGCCTTAACTGCTGAACCATCTCTCCAGCCCTCACATCTTAGAACTAACCTATCAGCAATCAAGTCAGTGCTACTTCCAAACTGTCTAGAAGCTGACCTCTCCTTACCACCTCCTGCCACCCCAGTGAAGGCAATGAGGGACACTACCCTGGACCTTGGAGTAGTCTACTGGCCTTGCAGTTTTCCTTGCCCCTTTTGAAATGAGCTTTTCAAAGCAAATCATAGCAGATGACTCTCCTGTTCAGGACCCTCCAGAGGCTTCCCATTACACTCAGGCTAAAAATCCAAATTCCTGGCTGGTGATACAGCACAGCTGGCAAGTGTGGCCCTGCATGCACGAAGTTCTGGGTCCTAAACCAGGAGTGATGGCACCTATCTATAATCCCTGCACTTGGGAGGCAGGAAGATCCGAAGGTTAAGGTCATCCTTGGCTGCACAGTGAGTTTAAGGCCAGTCTGGGATACTTGAGACCCTATGTCAAAAGCAAGCAAGCAAATCAGCAAATGAAAACTGAAACTCCCTGTGATGGGCCAAGCAGCTTCCAGCAGCATCTCTCCTCTCCAGCCTCACTTCCTCACTTGCCTTCTCCTCACAGGCCTCCAGCCACCTGGTGTTCATACCTCAGGGGCTTTGTCCTTGCTGTTCCTTCAGCTTGGGAGGCCTGTCCCCAAGCTTCACATAGCTTACTTCAAGTTTGTTATCAGAGCCCTTTTCTGAGCACATGTACTGAAATAATCTCCCCTTCTCTCATGCCATTCTTCTCTTGTTTTCCTACAGAACATTTCTTCCTGGTTTTATATTTTCCAGAGCATTTATGCATTTATTCCTGACTGACATGATTACCTATATTTTTGTTTTATTTTGTACACACACACACACATGTCATCATACTAGGGATTGAC
The DNA here is from genome assembly GCA_004024765.1 of Zapus hudsonius. Lineage (NCBI taxonomy): Eukaryota > Metazoa > Chordata > Mammalia > Rodentia > Dipodidae > Zapus > Zapus hudsonius. The sequence goes on from PVHP010022956.1 coordinate 14,648, forward strand.
CAAGAGGTTTTTTTTTTTTTTTTTTGTATTTTGAGGTAGTCTCACTGTAGCCCAGGCTGACTTGGAATTCACTTGTAGTCTCAAGGTGGCCTTGAACTCACAGAGATCCTTTTATCTCTGCCTCCCAAGTGCTGGGATTAAAGGTGTGTGCCACCACGCCCAGCCCAAAGGTTCTGCTCATACTACTGACCTATATTCTCAGCCCTTCTATCCTTTTTCTTTTGCCCAGCCTGGCCTTGTGCTCACTGTCCTCCTGTCTCAGACTCCCGAGTAGCTAAGATAACAGGCCTGTGACATCAAGCCCAGAACATTTAAACACATTTTATCCTTCTTCCCCTGCAATATAAATTCCATGGAGTGAGGGACTTTAGCACTGGGTAGGTGAGGGCTTAATATAGTTGTTGAACGTGAACATTGCGACATATGAATATGTATGGTGCATTGTCTGTGTGCACATGTATCTGCCATATGAATAGATACCTTGGAGAATGTCTGTGTGGAACAGTGGGGATAATGACATTTAATTTTGCATGGTAAGTAGGTTGGCATTTGTGAATGCCTTGCCAACAGTGTCTGTGCAGGAAATGGGTATGTGCTTGTCTGTGATTGACATGCTGTGGATGTTTGGTTAGTGTACCTGTGTCTGTTTCAGTGACAGTGGGAAGCTGAACAACTAGTCCTTTATCAGATGGACCTGCCATTACCTCAGCCTTTCCCTTGAACCTCTCAGACTCAGGAAACTTCTTTGTACCTTTGAGTGACTGCAGACACGGGATCGCATTCCAAAAGAGACATTTCCGGTTGATGAATTGTGGGTGTTCAAATGAGGACTGCAAATGTCCAGAGGAGACTGGGGGCTGATGGGGCCTGAGTAGCGTTTTTGCTGACCCAAGACATCTCAATAGGAGAGATGTGTTTTTTGGTGACATTATTTTCTTGGAGCAATTGGCCACAGAGAGAGAGAGAGAGAGAGAGAGAGAGAGAGAGAGAGAGAGAGAGAGAGAGAGAGAGAGAGAGAGAGCTCAGCAGCACGTGGTTTGGACTGGCTGTGTGGCCAAAGCACATCATTGCTTTCTCTAAGCCTCAGTAGACTTGACTGCAAATGGGGTTTGATGTTCTCGGCCTGCTTGCGTTTCGGAAATTTGCTGAGAATAAAGGAGGCAATTACAGTGAATGTAGAAAAATAACAAAAATTCTCAGTTGTTATGTCTGTGAAACATGTTAGTGCTTTTTGCATGCATATGCATGTATGTGTGTTTCTGTGGGGGGCTCAAGTATGTGTGTGTACTGTATGTGCATGTGTGTGTGTGCGCGTGTGTGGAGCCCAAAGGTCAACAATGGTTATCTACCTCAATTGCTTTGCACTTGATTTCTGAGGCAGGGTCTCTCATTGAATCCAGAGCTCACATATTCAACTAGTGTAGAGCTTTCCAGCCTGCCCAGGGGGATCTGCCTGTCTCTGCTTTGTGAGTGCTGGGATTACAGATGTGTGCCATTATGCCCAGTGAGTGCTGGCATTCCATCTCTGATCCTCATGCTTGGTGGCAAGTGCTTTTTAGACTGATCCATCTCTCCAGCCCTGCATGTTATTCAGATTTTAACTCACTATCTCATCAGAGTGAATGTCTGATGGGGGAATCTACCCTGGAGTTGGCTCCAAGGAACCTCAGTGAGTGTTGGCTGAATAAATAGATGTGTGAGTAAGTCAAAAAACGTACACTAGTAAGTGCCCTAGGAATTCAATGAAGAGAGTCTTATATAAAACAAATAATGGACTGGGCAATCACAAAGACTTATTTATTTGCTTTTTTTTTTTTTTTTTTTTTTTTGGCTAGGTTCTCATGTAGTTCAGGCTGGCCTTAAACTTGTTTTGTAGCCAAGGATGATCTTGAACTCCTGATCCTCCTGCCTCCACCTTCCAAGTGCTGGGATTACAGGCCTAAGCCACCATACTTGTGCCACATGCTAAGACTAACAGTTTTGAGCACATAGTAAGTACACTGGGACCTATTGACAAGGCTTCTCTTAATCCTTGTGCAACCCCAGGAGATCACTACTACTGGTGGTACCATTTTTTCTCGTCTTTGCTTATGTGTGGTGTGGTGTGTGTGTGCACATACAAGTGCATGTCTCATGTGTGTGCACAGAGAGGCCAGAGGAGAAATTTGGGCTTTGCTTCTTTGAGACAGACTCTCTCACTGAACCCCCAAGCTGCCACTTTCTTTCAGACTGGCTGATCAGTGAGCTCCAGTGAGTCTCTGGTCTCCAGTTCTCTCAGGTCTGAGATTACAGAGGCCTTGTGTGACCATGCCCATCTTTTTATTTGGGTGCTGGGGATCAAACTCAAAGTCAAGCAGGCCCTCATGCTTGTGAGGCAAGTGCTCTTTCCTGCTGAGCTAGCACTGCTAGTACCATATTCTAGATGAAAAAATTAGGGGCCAGCAAAGTTAGGTGAGTCCCCCAGAACCACAAAGCTTCCAAGGGGCCACGTTGAGATTCCAGCCCAGGCCTCCTGATTCGGCAACCCAGGTAGTAAACCCTACTCTAGACCTGCAAAGCGAGTCACTGGATGAAGGAGTAAGTGCAGGAGCATTTTGTGAGCAAGACAGGCCACTTTTTGGGGAATAGAAGCTCCCAGGCATAAGGTGGGTGTCCAGGCTCTTGACTGGGTCAAAGTCTCTCCTAGGATAGAGTCCAAGAGCCCTAACTCACAATCTTTCTTCCTCTTCCCTGTCTGCAGGCAGATGCCGTCATGCAACACTACGGGGTGAATGGCTACTCGCTGCATGCCATGAACTCGCTCAGTGCCATGTACAACCTGCACCAGCAGGCGGCCCAGCAGGCCCAGCATGCCCCGGACTACAGGCCATCAGTGCATGCACTTACGTTGGCTGAGCGCCTGGCTGGTAAGGGCCTTGGGGACTGGGTTGTGGGGGCAGAACTCTGGGAGCTGGAAGACCAGGCTCTTTTGCAGAAGGCTAAGAGGGGAGGGAGGGAACACTGGGCAGTTTATATTGGATGTGTTAGAAAGCCCTAGGTCATTCATAGCACAGAGGGATGACAATTCAAAACCTGTGTGTTGTGCTTGCTTTGGCAGCACTTAGACAAGATCTTTCCAAGTTTATCCAGAACACCCCTTGCTTGCCAGCACCATGCCTTACCTCAGCCTTCCCATAACAAGCCTGCTCACAGATGAAGAGGCAGCAGGGTATGAAACTAGCCCAGAGGACTTTAGCTGGGAAATATCTGGAAGAGGCCTGGAGTACCCTGGGAGGAGACTGGGGGCAGAGGGAGACATAAATGATAATGGCTCTCTCTCTCATGGTCTGAATGTTAGTTGAGTGCCATGGCACTATGTGGTTTGGTCTCTGTCTTTCCATTCAACTCATGAACAGATGACTATTTTCTCATGTTACGGATAAGGAAACTGATTGCAGAGAGATGAAGACTTGGTGAGGTGGGGGTTAGAACATGACAGACTTGCAGTCAGTACAAAGTCTGTCACTCACCTCTCTTCTTGGAGCCTGAGTTTCCCTTAGGACAGTGACCATGCCTATCCTACAGGATAGATGGGTGTTATCCAAAGTGGTCAGAGGAGCCTGGCCATGTCCATGTCATGAATAGTTAATGCCGATGGAAATACGGAGCACCCAGAAGGGAAGCTGTGTAGCTTAATCCTCCTCAGCGGATTGTTGTCCGACTACATCTCAGTGAGTTTCTGAGCCAGTTAGTTTTTCATTGCTTTGACTAAATACTGGTTCATAGTTTCAGAGGCTTCATTATTGTGGGTTTGTGTTGAGGCATCATGTCAGAGAGTGCATGGTGGAGCAAAGCTGCTCACCTCACAGCAGGTGGGAAGCAAGGAGAGCCTGGGGGAGGGACCAAGGATAAGATACAACCTTCAAAGACATGCTCCTACTTTCTTCACCTTAGCCCACCTCCTTCCTAATAGCCATTCAAATATGAATTAATCAATGGATGAGGTTAACATCTTCATGATCCAATTATTATTCACTAGGGCCATTGCTGGGGACCAAGCCTTTAACATTCCTTAGGGGCCATTTTGTATCCAAACAACAACAGTGGATGTGAGGAGTCGATGACATAGGTGCAGGTTGAATTTACTGGGAAGCGATTTCACCCACCCAGTGCTATCCCAGCATGTGGTTGCATGTGGGTCCAGGCCTGCACCAAGTAGTACTCGAGGTCTTCAGGGAATACTTTGGGAGACCATTGCCCACAGACCCATGAAGGACACAGCAGAAGGAATGTGACCAGATCCAATGGTGAGGCAGCTTAGAGCAGCAGTCAGAAGGGCTTTCTGCAGGCTGTGAGACAGGAGTCATGCCTTTAAAGGGCATTTGGAGAAAGACTGGAAGGAGCCAAGGCTCAGGAAAGGGATGGGCTCTGAAGCCCCTGCTTGCATTGGGGCACCAGCCTGGCAGGGATGTGTGGCCACACCTACTCCTTTAGACCCTCTTGGGCCTCTGAGCAGGACTTAGGGGATAAACGGAGTCCCTGGTCACCTTTCCTATATCAGGGTAGAGTATTTATGTCCAGTGGGGGTGGGTGGGTACAGTTTTGCTCCTTCCCTTTTTTGGGGTTGTCCAGTGTGGTGATGACATCAGCTCCTGACCATTGTTCTAGTACCCCAAGGAGCAGAGCACAGAGAGAAGGGGTCAGGACAGGAGCTCGCGTCTACCTGTAAGGCAAAGGAACTGGAATATTTAGCTCATCCCTGATTCTCTAGCACTTACTTAGTAAGCTCCACTTGGGACTTTACCTTCCATGGGAAGTTCTGCATGACAGAAAGCCTGGTCTCCCCTGGGGTGAACTCACACTTTGCAATCCTGAGAGCCAGCAGTAGGATGCTGAGAGATTAAGTATGCGAGAGGTTGGGATTAGAGCACAACATTAAGGCTAAAACTATGGGGTCACAAATTTGTACCGGAGTGGAGCTAAGTGATCCTCACTCCTTCCTTTGCCCTCATGACCTCAGGGATATCTCTGGGCTAGGATTAAGACCAGTTTGTGAGGGGTTCAAGGACTTCATTCTTTTTTTCAAATATTTATTTAGTTATTTGCACATGTGTGTATCTGTGTATGCATGCACTAGGGTCTCTTGCCACTGCAAAGGAAAGCCAGATATTTGCACCAATTTTTTTATGTTATCACATTTTTTTTGGTTTTTCGAGGTAGGGTCTCACTCTAGCCCAGGCTGACCTGGAATTCACTATGTAGTCTCAGGGTGGCCTTGAACTCATGGCAATCCTCCTACCTCTGCCTCCTGAGTGCTGGGATTAAAGGCATGTGCCACCACACCCGGCTATTTTTCAATTTTTTAAAATATACTTATTATGGGCTGGAGATATGGCTCAGCGGTTAAGGCACTTGTCTCCAGTGCCTGAGGCCCCCCCCCAGTTCAATTCCCCAGTACCCACATAGGCTAGATCCACAAGGCCACAAGGTGGTGGCATTGATGCTCTCTCTCTCTCTCTCTCTCTCTCTCTCTCTCTCTCTCTCTCTCTCTCTCTCATCATCTATCTCCTGTATCTCTGTGCTTGAAAATGAATAAATAAAATATTTTTAAAAAATCATTATTATGAATAAATTTATAAATTATATGAGCAAATCTTGTGAATGTGTCCCCATTTCCCTCCTGTCTGTCCCCTACTCACTGGGGTACTTCCTCGGATTTGCACCAATTTTTGAGTCTGGCTTTACGTAGTTGCTGGGAAATCAATCCCAGGCCAGCAGGCTTTGTTAGCAAGTACCTTTAACCACTGAGCCATATCCCCACTCACCCTCCCAAAAGAATTCTTTTCTTTAAACTGAAGAAAACCCCAAACCCAGTTGTTTCCTTTGCACTTGGGTGTGTGAACGCCTTCTCTGGCATGCAAGGGAGGACTATGCAGCTCTGCGTAGGAACTGAGACGGATCAGACTCCCTGTAGCATCCACAGGGCAGCATCCCTGTTGTGGGAGGCAGTGGAGGGAGGTGACAGCCAGCCTCTAGGCACCAGGTAGGCAAAAGGGCTGAGGGCTGGATACCAATTATAAAGAGATACCAACCTGACTGGTTTTCACATTACCAGACACGCAGGCAGGACTGTAGAATGGTGATTCACTGTTTCTGTTCCTGCTCCTAGCTTGCCATGAGGAGACCTGTCCTCTTTGTCTTTCTGTCTTTGGGGAGGCAACCAGGGGTCAAAATAGGGTGTAATAAGCCTTTTCTGCATGGAGGACCCTGCCAGAGCCAGACTTTCTTCTAAGAAAACACAAGGCCAGGAATCTCATGTTCTGTCATAGGCCAACTGGGAGGATGAGATGTAATGCAGAAGACAGAGAAATAGTCTGCCCAATCAAACTGCCCTTCATTAGCCTGTAGCCTGGCTTCTTATGGTCAAGAGCCAGTATCCTGATGCCAAGGAAGCCTTAACAGCTACAATCTAAAGATCACAGGGTTGTAGAACCATCGAGACATAGTTTTTCAGGTTATTAGCATCATGTTATCTCAGAATATTATTTATTTATTTTTGTTTTTTGAGGTAGGGTCTCACTCTAGCCCAGGCTGACCTGGAATTCACTATGCAGTCTCAGGGTGGCCTCAACTCATGGCAATCCTCCTATCTCAGCGTCCGGAGTACTGGGATTAAAGGCCTGTGCCATCCATCTCAGAATATTATACTCATGAAATCTTGAGGCTTGTTTTTTTCTTTTTGAGACAGAGTCCTACTATTTAGCCCAAGCTGGCCTTGAACTTTCAGTCCTCCTGCCTCAACCTCCTTAGCAACAGGACTATGTGCCATTTTGTCTAGTCTAATCTGTAGAGACTTTCAGGATATTAGGGCTTTACTGATCTACCTACCTACCCCTGATGCCAGCTAGATCAGATTCTCCCCTTCCTTTCATCACGTGTCTGGCAGCCTCTCTTGGAGCTGAGTTAGATCTCTGTGGTTCTGGTGGGATGACAGAATGGAGAGATTTTGAACACCAGCCAGTGTGGAGGGTATGGGTGATTTCCAAATGCAAAGGGCCAGGGGCTGCCTCTGCCAGCTGCCTGGGTTTCCAAAGTGGGTCAGAACAGGGTAAGATTCAAAACTCGTGGGGCGTGGTGGCTCACGCCTTTAATCCCAGCATTCAGGAGGCAGACGTAGGAGGATCGCCATGAGTTCAAGGCCACCCTGAGATTACATAGTGAATTCCAAGTCTTCCTGGGCTAGCGTGAGACCCTACCTCGAAAAACCAAAAAAAAAAAAAAAAAGAAAGATTCAAAACTCATTTCCCATAATTAAATGGGCCCCCTCTCCTTGCCTTCCAACGGCTGTACATTTCAAGACATCATCTTAGAGGCCCGATATGGCTCCCAGCACCGTAAACAGCGTCGCAGCCGCACAGCGTTCACAGCCCAGCAGCTTGAGGCCCTGGAAAAGACCTTCCAGAAGACTCACTACCCAGATGTGGTGATGCGCGAGAGGTTGGCCATGTGCACCAATCTGCCTGAGGCCCGAGTGCAGGTAGGATCCAGCTCTCCTAACTCCACTTTTAATTAATTTATTTGCAAGCAGAGAGAGAGAGAGAGAGAGAGAGAGAGAGAGAGAGAGAGAGAGAGAGAGAGAGAGAGAGAGAATGAATGAATGAATGGGTGGGTGTGTCAGGGCTTCTTAGCCTCGCAAATGAACTCCAGATACATGCACCACTTTGTGCACCAGGCTTACTTGGATACTAGGGAATCAAACCAAGGCCATCAGGCTTTCAAGCATGTGCCTTTGATTGCTGAGCCATCTCTCCAGCTCCCAACTGCACTTTGAAGATGAACATCAGCCCATCTGTCTGGCTCCTGGTTGTCCAGGAACCACCATTTGCTTGGGTAGTATAGGAGTGCATGCCTACCTCAATCAATACCTGATCGGAAACAGCAGATGGGGATGGAGGAGCAGCATTAACACCTACTCCCTCTCCAGAATACCCTGCTTCATAAAACCCCCATTTCTTTCCTCCCCACCCCTCACTGCTCCTCTCCCTGGACCCCAGGTGTGGTTCAAGAACCGCAGGGCCAAGTTCCGGAAGAAGCAACGCAGCCTACAGAAAGAACAGCTTCAGAAGCAGAAGGAGACTGAGGGCTCCCATGGAGAAGGCAAGATTGAGGCCCCCACCTCAGACACCCAGCTGGAAGCAGATCCATCTTCCAGTCTACCCAGTGGCGACCCTCCCGCTGAGCTTCAACTGAGCCTGTCAGAGCAGTCCGCCAGTGAGTCAGCCCCTGAGGATCAGGCGGACCGAGAGGAGGACTCCCGGGCTGGGGCTGAGGATCTCAAAGCTGAGAAGAGCCCTGGGTCTGAGAGCAAGGGGCTGGGCTGCAAGAGGGGCAGCCCCAAAGCAGGTGAGGCTTGGGTGGTACTAGGCAGAGTGGACTGTGGCTCAAGTCCAGACTGACAGGGACCTGAATACATGGGTCAGAATGGGCTAGTCAGCCACTGGTAATCAGGGGCATGTCAGTGAGAAAGAACTTAGCCATAGCAGGCCTATGGCAGGTGTTCACCCTGTAGTTGCTGAGTCATGGGAGGGACTCTCGAGGGTTATGAGGGAGGAGCTGGGTGGCAGGGAGGCTGGAGGGAGAGGAAGTGAGAAGCTGGCCAGATCATCTTGACCACTTATCAACTGTATGAAGTATTTCAATATTTTAGCAACCATATTAGATATACCAGCATATGCTGGATGAATACCATACCGATACCTGAGTTTCCCACAAGCAGCAGACTTCTCCCTGGTTCCCACTTTATAGGTCTTAGCCATTATGATGATGGTGATGATGATGATGTCAAGGGTCTAGATTCTCCTAGTCCTTGTGGAAGGGCACCTACTGAGAGGGCCTAGACTTGAAGGGGTGTCCAATCTTTTGACATTGCAACATGATGTTGTCGTCTATGACTGTGCTGGGCCTCATCCATAGGCATCCTTCAGGTGCAGGTTGGACATGCCTGGCTAAAGCTGGGCCCGCCTCCCACTTCTTTCCCTAGAGCTTCCCTGGTCAGGAGCCCCCATCCCTAGCTGTGTTTGTGAAGGAACAGAACTCCGGCATAAGACATGTTTCAGGTGCAAACCCCAAGTGCAGGCAGGGAGGGGATAGAGGCTGGAGCGAGAACTGGAGGAAAAGGATGAAAACTCCAGTATAACCCTTGAAAAGATAAAGGGCTTTCCTATGGGTACCTGGGCAGGATCCCTGAAGCTTCCTCAGGTCCCTCCAACCTAGATTCCGAGGGACACTTCAGAGGATGCCCTGTGGCCTGCAGGACCAAGGGGACAGGAAGCCCAGGGACCCCTTCCTCACGAGTGCTTGTTCTCTGCTTGCAGATTCCCCAGGCAGCCTGACCATAGCTCCTGCAGCCCCCGGGGGCCTCCTGGGCCCCTCCCACTCCTACTCTTCCTCCCCCCTCAGCCTGTTTCGTCTGCAGGAGCAGTTTCGCCAGCACATGGCAGCTACCAACAACCTGGTGCACTACTCGTCCTTCGAAGTGGGGGGCCCGGCCCCTGCGGCTGCCGCAGTGCCCTACCTGGGGGTCAACATGGCCCCGCTGAGCTCGCTGCACTGCCAGTCCTACTACCAGTCCCTGTCAGCAGCTGCTGCTGCCCACCAGGGTGTGTGGGGATCCCCACTGCTGCCAGCACCTCCGGCGGGCTTGGCACCTGCTTCTGCGGCCCTGAACAGTAAAACCTCGAGCATTGAGAACCTGCGGCTCCGAGCCAAGCAGCACGCAGCCTCCCTGGGACTCGATACACTCCCCAACTGACTGACTGGCCTCCAAGCCAACTATGGTCTTGGGTGCGCCCCCTTCCAGCTCCAGGGCGGTCCCCAAAAGGTTCTCAAGGAGTTAACCTTGGAAGTCCAGGGATGCTGGGGCCTGAAGTCCTCTTCCTGTCCCCCTTCCTCAGAAGCCCCAGTCCCAGGAGAAACCCCCACACCCTCTGCATGGCCCCTGCTTGGACCCTGTGGAGGCTGAATGGGGAAGAGGTGAGCCGCTGGCTAGGGCCCCTCCTCAGCATGGCCTCCTCCCTCCCCCTCTCTCCCCTAGTGAGTTGATGTGTGGAATGTGAGATATAAATATAAATATATAAAGCTATATTTTCAGGCATTGCCTGTCCCAGGCCCCCTGCCCTGCTCCCATCACATCTCCACTGCCCCTCCTACCTCCAGAGTTCACTCTAGCTACTCTCTCTTCCCTCTCCTTCTCCCACCTCTGACCCGATTCCTGGCCCCCCTCTTTCTTTTTCACTCTGTCTTTGCTGCCATCCCTTCCCTCTGCCCCCCCTCCTTCCTTTGGTGCTGGCTATGATGGTATTACTAAGCTGTATTTTAGTAAATCAGCTTCTTCCTGTTTCTCTCTTTCCCTCCCCTGCTTCTTCCCAGCCCGCCTATGTCCTCCCCCACCTATACCCTTTCTAGACAACTATTCCACTTCATGCCCCAAAATTCAACATGGAGACCCTGGAGTCACAGGCAGGAGGTGGCTCTGGCCCTACAGCCTCTCCAAAGCTTGACAACTGGAACAGCTCATGAGTCTCTTTCTTAGCTTGGAAGGGGAAGTGGAGACACTAGTCAGGCTGGTGCAGGCAGGAGAATGACCTTCATGTCCTCCAAGGCTAGAGGTGTGGCCAGTGTCCACCCAGCTAGAGACTAGGGTGCAAAAGGTCTGATCACAATGCGTGCGAACCACACAGCCACATGTGGTCTTGGGCTTCTGTTGGTTTTCTGTCCCAAAGTCAGCTACGAAAGCAGGGACTTCTGTCCAGCCACTCACCAGCACAGAAATGTGTGCTTCTGTCTTCCTTGGCAAAGCAGTCCTCTTCCTCAGACTCCCTTTCTTGGCAGGGTAACCTTGGGCAAGCTCGGAGCCTCTCTGGGATTTCCCTCTTGGATTAAATGTAAGATCCTGTCCCTCTTCAACATTCCACCTTCTTTGCCTACAACCTTTACTTAGATGTAACGATAATAAGGACATCACTGAAGTCTTCAGAAGCACAATGTGTGAATTAGAATGTTACTGTTGCTCTGCTGAGGAACAATGAATCTTGTACTCATGAGCCTCTCTGTGGACACTGCCTCAGTTACCTAGTAAGTTTACTGGCCACTCTCTAGGTCAAATAATCTGAATTGGATCCTTTTTTTTTTCTTGAGTTCCAGTGCCGGCCTTGTCAAGTGTGTGTGTTTGGGGGGGGGGCATCACTCCATGTCCATGCTCGTAGTCAGGATGGATTGGGCAGATTCCTGGTCATGACCCCTAACCCTTTGACTTACCACTGAATTTTCAGCCCTGTGCTTAGAGAGACTGAAGCCACGGTCAAGTTCCCTTCCCAGTGGGCAGCTTGGCAGGACTGTCCAGCAGAGTGGGCAATGCTCCTTGCCCTTGGTAGGTCAGTATGGATGGAAGTATATGGAGAAGGTTTTGGAAAAAGTGAGGAGGGTGGTGACCTGGGCCAGGTAAATAGTGCAAGTAAATTTAGAGAGGTGGGACTGAGTGGACCCTGGGGCCGAAGGTGAGTGGTGTCGTGAGAGATGGGGCCTAGAAGCCTGGAATCCATCTTAGCGTTCCTACTTTCATGCAGTGCTCACCAAAGCAGGCAGCTGAGGGTTTCTGAACAAGGGCTGTCTTACTGAGACTTAGAATCTGGAAGTCACCAACTATGGAAACACCAGAAGAGAGGAGAGACTTAGGCAGGGGGATGAGAGGTTGGAGAAGACTTTGGGAGTCAGAAGGGGTTTGGTGTTGAGCAGGGGTTGCTCACTGATTGTGGTTAGCTTCAGGAAGTTATGTTTCTGAAACAACAAACTCTCATTTGGGACCAAACAAACTTTTTGACAGTCCCTGGGTGCAAGTAACTCTCACTGGGCCTTGGAATCCAACACAGGAAACCTTCCCTTTGCTTAAGGGACAAGGCCATGTGAAGTCATGCATTGTTTGTCATGGCGGAATCGAGGCCAACCTTAGGCTTCTTATATTCCACTGACCCAAATCCACAGGGCCAGAGGAGGCAAAGAAGGTTCCTGCCCTTGGGGAATCTCAAGGTGGTTTAGAGTACCAGCCCAAGAGTCTGAAAGCAGCTGGAGAATAAAAGGTGGGCATTCATGGAGGAGGTAACCATGCCTCCTTGGGATAAGGGATGGAATTCCTTGGAGGGATTAGAGGGTGTGAGTTTGGGAGGGTCCATCCACCAGGCACTGCCTGACCTCCCTGAGAGCCAAGAGGCTGAGGCTCAAACTCTGGTCCTTCCAGGAAAGCCTAGTACCTCTGTGCTCCCTCTTGTCTGAGGTCTCTCCCTGATTCCTTACTTCCCCCAGAGCATGGTCCAGGGGCCTGGGTCCCCACCTAGACTATGAAGTTGGCAGGCTATACAAACTGCTTTTCAAACCAGCTGTTTTGTGACCATTTGTGCTTAGAAGTTATGCCAACCTGTGGCAAACCCACTGTGTATTGTATTTATTTATTCTGTTATTTGAAGAAACAAGACTCAAGCCACCCCTTCCTCCTCCCCTGCCCACCGTGTCGTGCAGCATGACGCTGTGTCCTGTGTATCTGTCAGTCTATCTTTTCCTGTGATGTTGTGACCTGTTCTTTGTCCTAACTGGCTAATAAAAGAGAACCTGGCAGACAGCCCTTGACCCTGTTCATTCCCAAAGATGCCTGTGGTAGGCTGAGCAGGCAGTGTCTCAACGTCTCACCGTGGCTGATGTGATGGGAGATTGGCCTGCCTTGTGACAATTGTCATCTACAGTTGGCCTTGCAACACTCTGCGTGACTTCCCAACCTGCAGCTGAAGTACCACTTGGGAGGAGTCAAGGGGAGCGGAGGGTGGGAGAGAGGTCTGAATTCTCTGGGCTGTTTGAGGACTCACCCAAGCGTAGGTGGCAGGGTTGTCTAGGGAAGGGGCATACCTGGAGATATTTGGGATACCTGGGAGATGGTTCTGCAGAATGCAGGGAGGCAGGGAACTGTGTGGGGAAACCCAAGTAAGCCAAGGCCAAAGCTGAATGAACCTAAAGCCCGAGCTTGCACCAGGCATGGTGACAAATGCTTATCATCCTACACAGAGGAGGTGGAGGCCTTTCTCAGGGAGTTTGAGGCCAGCCTCATAAACTACATGGGACTGTGTCTCATAAAACCAGGGGAAGAGAGAGCCAGGCGTGGTGGCGCACGCCTTTAATCCCAGCACTTGGGAGGCAGAGGTAGGAGGATCACCATGAGTTCAAGGCCACCCTGAGACTACATAGTGAATTCCAGGTCAGCCTGGACTAGAGCGAGA
>PVHP010022957.1:0-27832 GCA_004024765.1 Zapus hudsonius
TGCCTGCCTGCCTGCCTGCCTGCCTGCCAAGGATTGAATTTAGGGCCTTTCAAATACTAAGCAAGTGCTCTACTACTGAGCCACACTTTGATTCCATTCAGTCATGAATTTTTAAAATAAAGTTTTATGTATTATTTGCATGTACATGCGTGTGTGCATAGGAATTCACATGCCATGGTGCACACGTGAAGCTTAGAGGAGTTGTCTGTCTTTTGCTGCTTCAAATAAATCTGGCCTGTGAGCCTTAGTTTCTTTTGGCTTTGCTTCCCAATCTTATAGGCACTTAGGTTACAGACATATGTGCCACTTTGTGTTCGACTTTACATGGGTGTTGAAGAATTGAGCCCAGGCTGGCAGGCTTGACAAGCAAGCATTTTTGACCCAACCCCAGTCATAATTTTTAAATAGCAAATTAAAAGAACAATAAATGAAGACTTGGCTATCAGATTATTCTGACTATAAAAATGTCTAACTAAATACTGATTGGTGGTGTTTGTATTTTGTATATTCAAGGTAAGACATGCTTTAAATAAACTTATAATATTTAATATGAACAATATTGATACTGCATAGGTATACTCAGGTGTTAGTAAGATTCTAATTTGTTATAAATGTGTTATTGTGTTATGTGTAATAGCACAATACATAAAACTTAAAAGTCTTGAGTTTAGGTACACATACAATCTTTCAGTTATATGGGCAAGAATAAAATAGATTTACTTAGAAAGAGTTCCAAGATTCTGTTGAAAAAAGCAAGGTGTAAACAGATTAAAAAAAAACTTAATTGTTTAAGTTGTACGTGTGTGTGCAGGCACACATGTGAAGGCCAAAGGTAGACATTGGGTGTCCTCTTTGGTCATTCTTCACTTTATATACTGACGCAGGTCTCTCGCTTGAACCCACAGCTCACCTATTCAGCTAGTTTAACTAGGCAGCCTGCCCTGGGCACCCTGTCTCTGCCGTGAACTGGGGCCCTCATGTTTGCATAGCAAGGCCTTTATTCACTGAGCCCAAGCCCCCAAACCTTTATTTTAAAATTATTATATTTGTGTATTTATAGCTGTGTTTGAGTGATACAGGAAAGTTTGTATTAGTGGGTTAAGAACATTTTTCAAATCATTTTTTCAAGTAAGGATAGGTGATTGTAATTTTTAAATTTTTTTTAATGTAAGCACAAAACTCAACATCATATTCTATTGGAAGATCCTATTGTGGTATGTTACAAAGCTACCCAGTTAACGGGAAGCCTTTCATTTCCCCCTGTTGTAATTTGCTCCTGGAATGTCCCTGGAAGGCCAATTCAAGCCTTGCTCTCCAGAATGGTGATACTGGGAGGTGACAGACAGAACCCTTAAGGTATAGGTGTGGGGAGAAGTTTTAGGGACTGTGGAACCTTGGTGTCTGTCTCCCTCTCTGCTTCTGCCTCTCTCATTTTTACTTCACTATTTACTTCCTGCCATGCTGTGATGTTTCACTGTGGGCCCAGTGTGAGCAAAAGTAAACCTTTTCTTTTTATAAGTTGATTATCTCAGGTATTTGGTATTATAAGTGTAATTGTTACTACTTAGTAAATAATCTATTTAGAAAGGAAGAATGAGTATTTTTACTTGAGTATGTTGTATGTATTTATGAGCTAGGCATCATGTCACTCTACTTACACTTATTTTTTCATCATTCTGTTCTTCCCTGGCACCCTTTCAAAGATGAACAAAAATGAATTCAGACTTTTAGTATTTTGACACTGTAAACCATGATACATCTTTGGATTTCAGTAAAGGAAAAAGCCTTTTTAAAAAATGTTATTTGGTGAGTACAGTGATTGGAGTTGTGTGACTAGGCAGGAGGGCTAAAGCTATAGTAATGAGTTGCTTATGTGGGACTCATGAAAGAGTTCAGGTTTGAGCTGCTTCTGGTAGAAAGCAGAAGAAAGGTACAGACAAGACTGAGGTGTACATGGGTGTTTGACTACAAAAGTGTGCACCTTTCTAGAGTGCATGTCAGCACAGCATAGCTTTTGCTTGATGACTAAAGCCATTCCTAGGAGAATTGACTCTTGCCATCTGCTGTCACAAGTGACACCTGAGTGAGTTGAGTGCCTAGGTGTGAGGGGCTTTCATAGGCTACTGTGCTTGAGGTTCCCATGTCTCTGTCTTCACCCCCAGTGCAAATGCATTTGCTGTAGACTACAAAGTCACTCCACTGAACTTGCTCGAATTGTAAGAGAATAATATCTAATAACTCCACTATAACCAAAGGTTCTATGAGAAAAATCCAGTACCTTTTGAAAGGGTTTGTGGTATCTAATTTTAAGTTTTTGTTTATTTATTTGGTCTTTTTGTATAACTTTGCATGCCACACAGTTGAAAGTGTTGAAAAAATGAGATGTTGGAAATTTCTCAAAATTCAGATACTTAGCAACTTTTAGGGCCTGTTCTACATTCTAGCATCACATTTGTAAGTATTATAGAAATGTCGTTTATTTTTCAGGCCTTTAAATAAGTTCTTGGTGTATAAAAAGCATATTCTTATATTATTGTTGTCCCCCCTTTATAGATAAAAATACAGTAAAAAATATGCTTTTAGTGATAATGTGAAGAAAGTAAACCTTTTTTTTTTTACAATATTGGTAGGAATGTAAAGTGGTATACATAGCCAATATAATTCAACAATCTCACTTCTGGGTATAGTAATAAAAATAGGATCTCAAAGAGATATTTGCACACCCATACTATCTGCATTATAGCAGTATTCATAGTATCGAAGAAGTGGAAGCAACTCAGGTGTACATCAGTGAATGAATGAAGAAAATGGGGCACGCGTGCGCACACACACGTATACATATATACATGTACATATATGTATGTGTATATGTAATGAAATATTATTTGACTTGTAAAAAGGAAGAGATCTTGTCTCATGGTATAACATGGGTTAACCTTGAGAATATTATATGAAACAAGTTCATCTTACAAAAACACAAAAGGCTGAATAATTTTATTTATGAGTGGTATAAGTAGTCAACCCCATAGAAACAAAGTAGAATGAGGTTATCGGGCTATGGGAAGAGGGAGAACAGAGGGATGATGCTCAGGGTTATGGAATTTTATTTTGCAATATGAAAACGTTCTAGAGGTCTGTGTGCCACAATGTGGACCTTGTCAACCATCCGTAGACATCGTTAAGATGGAAATTCTTTCCAAAGAGGGTACTTGAAGGAAGACTGTTAAAGGAGTATTGTTCTCTCATGGTTAAGCTTTATCCCCCCTGGATTTACAAATGTGGCTATGCCACCCATCTGGCACTGCTTTTAGAAGCACCTGAAATTCAGCAAAGTGGGTCATGAAGTACACACAGTTCTAGGAGCTGCTGAGATGCGGCAATGTGATAAAGGGTTGAAATCCCTGTAAGGCCATTGTATGGAGCTGTAAAGATGAACTGTGGTTTGCCATGAAGACCTCAGGAATATGGAAATACCAGGACTGAGATGGCCACCAGGGAAAGCTGTTAGCTCTGGCTTGGGTGGATCTACCTAGATACCAAGCACCACAGGGAAGGGGCAAAAAGTTGCTAAAGTCTTTTGTGAAGAGGACTTCACAGGGTGGGGGGGGTCCCAGGTGCCAAATATAAATGTTTGATGTTTGGTGTTCATCTGCTGGTTATTGAATTTGAATTGATTCAGTCTCTTCTTATTATGTGTTCTTTTTGCAATGGGAATGTTTACGCTGTGCCATTATGTGCTGAAAGTATGTAGCTTGTGTTATGATTTTACCAGTTTACAGTTAAAATACTGTCTTGAATCTCAGATGAGACTTTGGACTTTTGAACAGTTAAAATTGATAAAGACTGGGGACTTTTTTGTTTGTTTTTGTTTTTCAAGGTAGGGTCTCACTCTAGCCCAGACTGATCTGGAATTAACTATGCAGTCTCAGGCTGGTCTCAAACTCACAGCGATCCTCCTACATCAATTCCCAAGTGCTGGGATGAAAGGTGTGCACACACTGTGCCATATGGGAACTTTTGAAGTTAGACTGAGTGTATTTTGCATTGTGAGATTATCATGAGTCTATGGGGGCCATGGAGAGAATGTGGTGGTTTATATGTAAAGATCCCCCAGAACCTCAGGTATTTTTGATTAAGCTTCCTACTTAGTCCCCCAGTAGGCAGAGCCCTGCTGGAGGAGGTGTGTGGTTGAGGGTGGATCTTGAGTTCAGCCTTTAGGTATGTTCAGAGCCAGCTTGAGCTCTGGCTTTTGGTTTTCTCTTTGCTATGGATGTGTGATGAAGTGAGCCAGCTTCTTCCACCATGATGAAGCTTCCTCTGGAAATTATAAGCCTGGAGGAAAGCTTTTCCTCCCATAAAAATAGTTAAGATGATACATACATACATACATACATACATACATACATACATACATACATATTTGTGTGTGCACACATATATGCAGAAGCACACAGAGGTAGACATGCCAGGGGGCCTCTTGCTACTGCGAATTAACTCCAGATGTCTGTGGCATTTTTTTGCACCTGGCTTTATGTGGGTGCTAGGAAATTGAACCTTATTCAGCAGGCTTTGCAAGTAAGTGCCTTTAACTGCTGAGCCATCTTCCCAGCCCAAGCTTTCTATTTTCACTCCAATTATAAAATATTTATCCTGAAGCCTAATTTCCATGATATGTGCAGGATTTGAGATAGAGTCTTAGCATTTAGTAATTGAGTGCAGTCAGTATTGAGAACCACTGAAGTAAACATAGGAACAAAAAGAACTATAAAGCAAAGTACTATGTAGGTGATTTGACCTCATCCTATAAATAATTGTATTCCAGAGATTAGATATTCTTTAGTTCATACATTGAACTCTTTAGCATACTATTATTTATCAAATTAACCATCAGATTTGAAATCAGGGAAGTCTTAATTTTAGAAAAATTGAATAAATTTGTTTAGTTCTGTTAGAACAGTTTTCACTAATGTTTACAAAATAACAGAACATTACTTGCTTTAAAAAAAGTAAATCTACCATTAACTTTTCAAGGCATAGGTACAGTTGAATGAACATTTATCTTCAACTTTTTTTTTTTTTTTGAGACATGGCCTTGCACTGCAGTGTCGATTGGCCTAGAACTCACTAGCTTTGACTAGCCTCAAATTGTAGCAATTCTCCTGCCTTACCATCCAAAATGCTGGAATTATAGGCATGAGCTATCAGACCTGGCCTAAACTTTTGCTTATGCCTCCATCACTTTTATCTGTGTGATTTCAAAATTCTTATGTTTCCAAATGGAATTTGTTTCTAGTCTGTTCTTTGTTTGTTGAGTATCCACATTGACTTTACCAGTTGAGCACCCCTAATGTGAAATTTTGAAATGTGAACGGCTCTACACATCTGAAACTTTTTGAGGTTTGGTACTCAGATCTTTGAATTAAGGATATAACTCAAAGTTTTTCTCAACATATGTACATGGGGATTATAAACAATAAATATATTCAATTGGATGATTATCTTCAGTGAAATGGTCTGGCAGTAGGTAGTGCTCAGGTAATTTTTGTTATGTAAAGTTTCAGAAATATATAAGTAAAATGTATTAATGCAACTATTATTTTAGAGTCTAGGATTTTTACCTTTAATGCATTATCATATAAAATTATTCCTTTAAAACATTGTTCAGTCCTGAGCATTACAAAATATTTGCTGGCAGGATGTGAAGTTGGAAGAGCATACTGTTCTTTTTATAGTAGCCTTTTTCCTGCAGATGTGACTTTAACAGAGGAAGATGCTATTGGGTGTGTGTGTGTGTGTGTGTGTGTGTGTGTGTGTGTGTGTGTGTGTCTCCCTCCAACAGATATTCATCAGTACAAATAAATAATCATTTATCACAGTTACTGGTTAATTTAGATATAGAAATTGTACAATTGCTTAATGTTATAAAATGAGAAGCTGGGGCAGAAGATTTTGAGACTGAAGTTAGCATGGCCAACAATAAGTGCACTTCCAAAAACATGTCCTAGTGCTCTAGAAATACATTTTAACTGTTAAATGATATCATTTTTTATTTTGAGGGTAACAAATATTTTCTTCTGAAGTGTGAGATGAAAATTTGATGGTAACATTTCTTGTATCTTACCTATTTATAGCATGATATTAGAAAGACATTAGATATTTGGTATAGCCAAATATAGTTTTGAAAAATTCCCTTGTAAATACTTTGTCTTTATTTATACTTATTTATTTATACTTGCTGATTATATATCAATGTTTGATGTTAAGTAAGTTTTATTAGGCTAAATTAGGTAATATTTCTTTAAATTTTTAAATAAAGATGAATATTTCATTGGAGGAAAATGTGACCCAGGCCTACCTACATGTGTGGGGTTGCTTCTAAGTCTTGTCCTGCCTGACACTTGACTTTTTGCATTTTTTCTTTGTTGTTCTTCAGTCCCTGTTGTAATCTGGAATGCGAAAGGAACTTCCTGGAAGGACATAAGCCTTATTTTAAAATGTACATGTAGGAATCGAGTCATCAGTCAATGACTAAGGATAGCTGAATTCAATTTGCTGATGTTTAAATTATCTAATGTCCTGTCTGAGTTAAGACCAACTTTGGCATCTGATATCTGGGCTTGTGGGTGAGGTGAAAGGAAAGGTGAATTCTAGTATGAATCAAGGCAGGAACTGAAGGAGGCTTTGTTTCTTTAACTTGTTTTGTAATAAGATCAGTTGTTTCAGTGAATAAACCAGTTGTAGTGACGTGAAGAATTGCACGTTGCTTGTGAGATGCAGAATGACATTATAGAAACTGCCAAAATTCCTTTCATTTATCATGAATTCCAGAAAGAGAACTTTTGACCATAAGTATCACATTCCTTTTTTTTTTTTTAAAAAAAAACTAAGCACTCTTCATTCTTTGATAGCATTCAGGCTTTACTTGAAATCCCCAAAGAATCACGTTGCAAGGTTCTAATTAGAGGGAAAGTGTAAATAGCCCCCAAGAGAGACTCTGAAGTCTTAGTCAAAAGGTCAAATACATCTTTGTCTTTGTGTCTAAGCAGGTCCTGAACTAATACTCTCCCACTCTGCACCTTTCAGTATCACACCTAATTTGTGTTGGGACTTCAGGGTTCATAAACTTTGTCTAATCCAACAGGTAGAATGTTGTGGGTTAAAAATACAAGAAGCAGAGCTGTGTATGGTTTGTGATTTTAATTTTTATATTAAGCTGAAAAACAAAGTAGAACATAGGATTTGATTCATATCTTTTGTATTGCTTCTATGCAAGTAAATAATTTTTAAAAAAAGGAACCAAACTGAGTTTTGAACTAGCTTGAACTTTAAAAAAATTTTTTAAAGTTAGGGCTACCTCCAACACTATATAATAAGCTTGACTTTGAACTTTTGCTCTTCCTGTGTCCACCTGAGTGCTGGGATTATAAGCAGCTGGGATTGAACTCAGGACTTTATGAATGCTAAATAAGCAAGTACTCTATCAACTAAGATACATCCCCAACCCCTTACTGTTTCACTTGAATATTTCATTTAATTTCTTTGAGATTTAGTCCTCTGCCTTTAAACTCACCTTCCCTTCTCTTTTCCCTCTCCTCCTTTTCTTTATTTCATGCAGAGTATTGAACCCGGGGCTTCATGTAAGTTTACATGCTCACTCCAACACTGAGATATACTCCCAAACCTGTAGACTCTCCTCTTTCTAAGAATTTTCTCTCCTCCCATAGAGACAATGTGAATGATTTCCATATTCTCATTGCTTTTAAGATCTATTAGGAAAAAGTAATAGTTTAGAAACAAAGGACTGTTGGCAACATGCCTCTAGTTGTAATAGGAACTCAAAATGAGGTTAACTAAAACTAAAATTGGGCCTGAAGGCTGGTTAACATATTTTTTACTAAAGTTAGGAGTAACAAATGAACTAAAACAGAGTTAATATGAAAGATGGAAGCTTGCTTAAAGAGACTTATCTATTGAGGGAGAGAGCTCAGTGGGGGGCAGGGAACATTAGGGATAAATGGGAATTACATAAATTTATGAAGCCAGATAGTGGAGAGACTTAAACATTGTGCAAGAGTTTGTATTTGAAATAGGAGGGAATAATGGGGCCTTATAGATTTATTTTGTTTGTTTTGATTTTTTGAGATAGGAATAGGGTCTCATTCTAGCCCAGGCTGACCTGGAATTCACTATGTAGTCTCATCCATTATAGAAATTTTTGTTTTATTATACATGTATATATGGGGAGAGAGAGAGAGAGAGAGAGAGAGAGAGAGAGAGAGAGAGAGAGAGAGAGAGAGAGAGAAATAGTCTGTGGTAGTTTGAATTAGATGTGCCCCTACTTCCCCATAAACTAATGTATTCTTAATTCTTGGTCTCCAGCTGATGACAGTTTGGGAGGTGGAGCCTTGTTGAATGTTTGTTGTTGGGGGAAGGATTATGGGTGTTATAGTCAGCTCCCCCTTGTCAGAATTCAGCTCACTCTCCTGCTGCTATTTTCCATCTGCTGTGGCAGAGATGATGTCTAGCCTCTGCTCATGCCATGCTTTTCCCTGCCATAATGGAGCTTCCTCTCCAGATTATAAGCCAAAATAAAAACCTTTCCTCCCAACAATGGGAGGCTTTGTCTCAGCAACAAGAAGGGCACTACGTTGGATAGGGTCTCATGGAGCCCAGGCTTGTCTTGAATTTCCTGATCCTCCTGCACCCTCTGGAATTACAGACCTGTGTCATGCCAGACCCATGTAGATTCTTTAGCAAGGAGTGACACAATAAGTTGGAGCTTAAACAAATTATGGTAGAGAATATATTGTGTTTTTCTAACATTAATCATCTCCTGGCACTCAATTCAACAATCAGTTCTTAAAGATTTTTTACATTTTCTTCTTGATTTAATTATCTTACCTGGTATGTTGCAACCACCATTATGTGGGTATTCTTTCTTTCTGTTTCATAGCAATATCATGGTATATATTATCTTTATAAAAATGATAACCAGTGATTAAATGAATCAAAATTTATTCATAGTTGGTATGTTTAGATTAATTAATATTCTGTATACTTAGTTGTATTTATTCAGGTTGTTAGCTTTTTTTTAAACCAGATATCCAAGTTTTTTTCCCAAGTTTGTTTTTTTTTAATTAATATTTTATTTATTCATTTTCAAGCAGAGAGAGAGAGAGAGAGAAGAGAGAGAGAGAGAGAGAGAGAGAGAGAGAGAGAGAGCGCACCAAGGCCACCACCTTGTGGGTCTGGCCTATGTGGGTCCTGGGGAATTGAACTTGGGGCCTTAGGCACTGGAGGCAAGTGCCTTAACCGCTGAGCCATCTCTCCAGCCCCCAAGTTTGTTTTAACATAAATTGGAAGATCCATTCTTATTGTAGAAACCTTAAAAATAAGTTTTATTAAATTGAGGTTATCTGGTGTTTTCATAAGTACCTTTCTTTAGCAGTATTATGTATCTAATAGATAAGAATTCTCAATTAGAATTATATTTTAATAATTGAAGCAATTAAAAAATGTAGAAAAGTTGCAGAATGTAATACCTGAAATTATAATGTATATGATTCAGTACTTTGCACCTCAGATCTTTGTGCCTAAAATGGGATAGTACATAAGTAAACCATGCTTTCTTCAAGGGTGGTTGTGAGAGACAAGTGAAAAAACGCTTAATATTTACTTAAAGGAATACGTCAATTCTAATTTCTAAATGTACTTTTGTCTTATCACTGTTATCTCTGCTTTTCTTTGAGTGTATACCCTGAGGTTCATGTGTTAGCTGTGTGGTGTTGGAGGCAGGGTCCAAATGGAGGTAAGTCATGGAGACATGCTCCCCCAGGAATGGATTAATACTGTTACCATGGGTGTGTTCTGTGGTAGTGGGCATGGCCCCCTTGCCTGCTTTCTCTCTTAACCTCATGTCCTGTTTTCTGCTGTGGACCTTTGCCAGAATATTGAATTCTGGTTCTTGGCTTTTTTCAGCCTTTAATTTTGAGAAACAAATTTCTCAAACAAGCAGGATACTGAACACAAGAAGTATAAATAATGGAGAAATTGTATGGAGTCCTTAGCACCAACCTATTTAGTATGATTATAGATAAATAGGACAAAGGCACACTGAAAAAAATCACATAAGAGGTGGAAGAACAGTGAAGGCAGAAAAAATAATCCAATTTATATCTTTTAGGAGTTTGGTTTTTGTTTTTCTGTGCACACGTATCTGTGGTGTATATAATGTATGATATATGCACACATGTGTGCCCCATCCAGATGCATGAATAGACTAGAAGCTAATGTTTGTTTTTACCTTTCATCTGTGTATTTTCTTATGACAGGTCTCTCAACCTGGAGCTGAGTCTATAAGCCAGCCCCAATCATTCTTTGATCTCTTTTCCCCAACACTGGGGTGACAAACATGTGTGTCCAAACCGGGCTTTTTATATGGGTTCTAGGGAGTCAAACTTGGTCTCTAAAGAGGTCCTTATTCTTAAGTGGCAAGCACGTAACTGCTGAGCCATCTCCCAACACCTTATAGGAATTTTTGATCTGTAGAATAAAGATAATCTCTAAGAAAAGATAAAATTATAAAAATTTTCAAAATTAAAGGAAAACATGAGATCTCAGATTGAGGATATATGTGGAATTCCAAATAAGACAAATAAATGTATAATTAATAATATCTAACATTTATTGAGTGCTTTTTCTGTGCCAAGCATATTTTAAGTACTTTGCATACATTGCCTCATTTAGTTTCTTCAGTACTGTTTCTATTTCCACTTCAAAACTGATCAAGTTAAGGTCCAAGAAGAGCAAGAAAAGTTAATTTACCTATGACCAGACAACTAATATGTAAAGGGGCTATTGTTTTTGTTTTTAGCAGTACTAGGGATGAAACCTAGGGCTCATGAATGCTAGACAAATGTTCTATCACTGAGCTATATACCAGTCGTGTCCCCCCCCCCACACAAGGGTCTCGCTCTAGCCCAGGCTGACCTGGAATTCACTAGGTAGTCTCAGGGTGGCCTGGAACTCATGGAGATCCTATTACCTCTGCTTCCCGAGTTCTGGGATTAAAGGAGTGCCCCACTACATATGGTCCAAGCCCTCTTTTTAAAAACTTTTTGACAACTTCCATAAATACGAACAATATACCATGATTATAATTCCTTCCTGCCACTCTCCCTTTCCCTGTTCCAAAATTCCCCCCAATGAATCCTTCCTTCTTTCCAACTAGTTTCTCTTCTGTTTTGATGTCATCATTTTTCTCCCCTCCTATTATGCAGGCCTGGTGTAGGTAGCGTCAGCCACTGTGAGGTCATGAATATCAAGGCCCCTTTGTCTCTGGAAGACAATATTGTAAGCATTTTTCTTCCTCCACAATGGTCTCTGAGACTTGAAGGTTTGATAGAGATGTGGCCCCATTTTCACTTTTCAGCAATATGGTGAGTCTCAAGTCACCCCAGTGGTCACTGCCATCTGGAAAGAGAAGCTTCTCTAATCAACAGTGTTTAGAAGGCATTTAATGAGCATAATATATGCATTTAACCAGATGACATTAGTAGTTCCCATGTAGGGCTCATGACCTTCCCAGCCACAGGCTTTTCACTAGGTTTTCAGAATCAGGCAGGAATTCCCTCCCATGGAGTGGGCTTCAAGTCCAATCAGAGAGCAGTTGGTTTCCCCCATATCAGATATGCCTCCATTACACCAGTTGGTACATTTGGCCTGGCTGGCCAGCTGTAAAGCATGCAGGGACCACTGCTTGTTAACATGTTGATGACTTTTGTCCCCCAGCAGGCTGTGTAGGTCTTTCCAGCATCCTGACAGCCAGTCACCAGGGAGGAGGTTTCCAGCTCAGCTCCAGCTTGATTTCTCAGTGACCTGCAGCCTAGGCATATGGAGTCTTCAGCAATATGGTCTTAACATGTAGTTATGGTGGGCAACCTTGACAATGGTCTGTAATGTTTTGGGGGCCTCAGTGGTCTCCCTAGCCAACAACTTCTTGGCGTTGACAATCCCGTCACAAGAAAAAAGTTCCCACCCTGGCACTGAAAATTTTTCTAATAACCATCTATGGGTACATTATCTACCTCCACAAGATACCAAACTCTTTCATATATATATATATATATATATATATATATATATATATATATATATATATATATATATATATATATATATATATATATATATATATACACACACACACATATATATATATTAGCTAGCAAAGAAGTAGGCTTCCACATGACTTCATAAATACTAAATTTTTGTTAACCCTCCTCCCCTTCATCCTTGCCCCTTAGACCATTCCTTCCCCTCCCCCCAGTATTCTGCCACCTACTCATGTATCTGCTATATTCTCCCTTTAAGCCCTTCCTTTTCTTCCTGCTCACAGCCCTGCCCTCTTTGTTTACTTTTAACTTGAGGCAGGATCTTACTAAGTTGCCCATGCTGGTCTTGAAAGTAGAGTACCTGAGTAGTTAGAATTGCTGGCTTGTGCCACCATGTCTTTCAAAGTATTTAAAGTTAAAATTTCTTTGACACAGGGATCAAATATTAGCAGAAATAATCACTAATAGTATTATAAATGTGAAGGATGGATATACAGATTAAAATAGTTATAGTAGCAATTTTGAACAAGTTTATTCTAAAAATAGGAAAAATTTGGACATTATTTAAAATTTTAGGTTTCTAGAACAAGAGAAAAAGAAGTAGAAAATAATTAACCATTAATGAAATAGACTTGTTCTTTTAAAAAACCTCTGCATTTAAAAGAAACACTAGTTGCAGACATTTCACTTGTGAATTTTGCCAAAACATTTATTAGTAATCTAACAGCATTTTGTATGAAGTATTCCAGAAGATGAAAATGAATAATTTTTCTGAGTAGCACTTATCACAATTCTACCTAGTGTATTTCTCACTGTCCCACCAGAGAGCAGATGGACAGGACAGTGCCTTGTTTATTTACCACTTGTACCTTTAGCATCTGGTGAGACACTCATTAAATATCTAACAAAAAATGAAGTAATATTTTTATTAACATTTAAAAATATTTTAAAATATTTTATAATTATGTCATATGTAATATGACTTAGTGAAATATCAAATATAAATTTAAAAAATAGTTTTATATTTTATTTTCTGCAAGTATTTTTGAGATTTAAAGAAAATTTATTAGATTTTAAAAGTATACCATTTACAGACAAAAGTTATTGAGGAATGATCACTACAAAAACGACAGTGCTTTGTTACTTTTTTAAAAATAATTGAGAAGTGGCTGGGGATGTGACTCAGTGGTAGACATACTTGCATAGCACATAGAAGGCTCTGGGTTTAATCCCCAGCACCATGAAATAAAATAATAAGGGAAGAGAAAGCTTTATTTTTGTTCTTTTTAAAATAAATTTACAAAATTGTTGTACTTTTTCTCCTACTTTTCCATCACTTGGTGTGCTTTTGTTATTAAGGGATCCATCTCATTCTTTTCTATATCTTATTATTTATATCAAATTTATATAATTTTGCTTTCCCTGATTTACTCTTTTTGCTTTTTTCTCTTCTATGTCCTATTTCTTTATTCCTATGTATTTTCTTTTTCCTAAAAGTATGTTTGCCAGCTGAATTATGATAGGCTGCAACTCTCCTTATCTGATGTGAGTGCTTGCTTTATACTCAGATTTTTCTGCTTTTCTTTCATGAGTATCAATAAAGGAAAAGCCCGATGTGTTTCAGAAATCATCATGTATGTATGGAATGTGACATTTTAGTTCATGGCTAGTCTCATTCAAATTTTGGTTCTTGAAATTAGAAACGTCATCTTTCTGCAGTTCAGAGTAACAAGTCATTTAGATTTAAAGTAAATTTAAATAAAATTTATAACTAGCTCCTCTTAAATAAATAGAAGATTTTGTCCTCCATTGAAAATTCCAATAGTCAAAGAATATACATGTAGAACTCTTGAGCTAATTTTTTTTCTTAATTTGTTTTTTAAATCAAATCATGATTGTATATTTTCACAGAATAATTCTTAGCAATGTTCAAGAGTTACTGGCACAGTATCAAAATCGTGCATTAAATGATTATGTGAGAATATAAAACAAACCATTGAAAAAGAAAGTTTCTGTGATCTGAGTAATGTATAGTTTTTCTAAAGCCAAAACATAAATTCTTGCTTATTACTTTACTCGTATTTCTGATTTATAGAAGAAACCATCCTCATTCTTTACATCCAAAACAGTTATTTCTAAAATATTTTATGCTTTGAAAAAAATTCTGCTCTTAGTTTAGAATGTAAATCTTTGGAGTAACCATTAACATTCCTGTGCAATAATCTAAAATCATTATGGGTTAAAGTTAAAATGGGCTATTAAATTTAAAATATCCCTTTTATGCCAGGATATAATAAGTCTGATTCTTATTAAATTCTTGAAAGCAAAAATCAAGTCATTTTAATATGCTTGTATGAGTATGTTTATGTTTCTGTAATTTGCAGTGGTGTATAGTTGTACTTTCTAAGTATATTAAGCAATTATAAGAATTAAAGATATATCTGTTCATAACTGTCATAACTAAATGACATAAGTGCACAGTGTTCTTCTGGATAACATTCGACATCTCAAGAAGACCATCCACTTTTTTAAAAAATATTTTATTTATTCATTTTCAAGCAGAGAGGAGAGAGAGAGAGAGAGAGAGAGAGAGAGAGAGAGAGAGAGAGAGAGAGAGAGAGAGAGAGAGAGAGAGAGGATGCACCAGGGCCACCACCTTGTGGGGCTGGCTTATGTGGGACCTGGGGAATTGAACCCGGGGCCTTAGGCACTGGAGGCAAGTGCCTTAACCGCTGAGCCATCTCTCCAGCCCCCATCCACTTTCTTGAACTGACTTTGATACTTAATAGGAGCCACTAAGCATCGAAGCATGGCTTGCAAATGGAATATATGTGTCACAACACATTTTTGTCTGATTATTTAGATTGGTTTTTGTGACATTACATTTCTAAATTTTGGATTTGTACTATTGGTATTTTAAAATGATATAAAACTTTTAAGATATAGCTATACTACTGATTTTCTTAAATTTTGTTGTAATTACCATTATAAATTCTTTTTTGTGTGTATGTATAGAAATTTATCTTAGATTTTGAAGTCATGACATTTTAATTTAAACCGAAAATGTATTTTTTCTTCTTTTGTATAATGTGAAGGTAAAAATATTTAAACTAACTTTTGTTGTAATTAGAATGGCTTCCAAACTTGGAAATTTGGTGAATTATAAATGTTGATTGTTATTTTAATATTCCTTGATAATATAGCAACAATATGTATAATTTTAGTCATTTACTAATAACTTAGTGTGAGACTCTTTTAGACTGGTGGAAGACTGAAGATTTGTAGGATTTCCTTTTTGCTATTTCTATCTAGTGTATTTTTAAGTGGCCTCTAAGGCAGTAAAGAAATGCTTTTTTTTCTTCATATTTATAAAATACATCTGGAAGAATAAATTCACATCTGGTCCATGGATTTCCTCCATGGAGATGATCCAAATTCAGTGTCAAGATTAGAGCTTGTCCTCTTGGGTTTGCAGAATCTTGTGTGGAATTTCAAATATTTTGTTTGGAAGTCGTTGGGGAAACAATTGATTCAGATGTTTTTGTTAAGTTCTAATTTTAGATTATTTATTCCTCATTAAAAATAAAATGTTTTGTGCTTCATAAGATAATCAAGGTACATGTAAACACCGTTTCCATTTGACATGATGTTTTAGGTAACCATTCTCAATACTGTTTTAGGGAAGAGAGATCAATTAAATTGTTCAATGTATCATTGGTCACCATCGCCATTTTTAGAAATTTATTTTTCGTACATAGTGTGTAGCCTAAGTTATACTGTCACATTTCCTTGAATCCATTTAGAAACAACAGCAGTAATTTTTTAATTGTTGTGTCCTGAATGTCCAAATGAAATGTTTCATTTGGATTCTCAGAGCATAATGGTTACACAGAATGCCTTACTCCTTCTCCAATGGCTAACAAATGTACTTGTGCTTGAATGGAGTCAGTCCCTGGAGTAGCATAAAGCAGAAGCATTTATGGGCTCAATCCAAGAAGCATTTGAACTAAAAATAATATTGTCAAACTTTTATGAATTATTTGTCTTTTGCTTTGAGACTGCCAAATCAAGCTGCTGGTCATGTGAGTTAAACCTCATAAGCTGGAACAAATGGATGTGGCTTAGTGACTCTCCCTCATTAAGGATGTTTGATCTTTTTCAAAGATTTTTTTGTGGTTTTTAACGTGATATGTTTTCTGTGTAAGAACATTACAAAGTTTATTCATAGACAGATCTACATCTATTTGCTTAACAATTTTTTAACTTGGAACTTTGGTGGAATACAAAAATACATTTTCATATGTGTTTAATTTAGTGGTTTCTAAACAATATGGCAGGAATTTTTTGTGTTTGACCAGATTTTCCAAAATGTTACTAAATCTGAACTATTAAAGTGTGAAAAGAACCCAGCCTTCCATAGTTCCTGCTTCTCGCCTCTATAGTTTTTCTTCCAACCTTACTCTACTGTTAGTATTTGTCAAGTAAAAATTTTTAAAGCAGTTTTCTTATTTTTTTTAAACATTTCATTTATTCATTTTCAAGCAGAAATAGAGAGAGAGAGAGACAGAGAGAGAGAGAGAGAGAGAGAGAGAGAGAGAGAGAGAGAGAGCACACCAGGGCCACTGCCTTGTGGGTCTGGTTTATGTGGGTACTGGGGAATTGAACAAGGGGCCTTTGGCACTGGAGGCAAGTGCCTTAACCACTGAGCCATCTCTCCATCCCTCAAGTAAAATTTTGTTCTTGGCAAATGAGAATTAACTACAAACATTGGTTTACTTGATCATATGTCTGATTTTTTTTTATATTGTTCATTTGTGTGACCCTTTAAAAAGTTACTTGTTTGTTTTTTCAGTCTTCCTTGATGATTTGTCCTACACACAGACTCCTCTGAGTCTGTAAATATCATTTAATAGTTAACACAGAGAACCCTGAATTAGGGTTTCATGCATTCATGGACTCATTGGCCAGTATTTTCTGACAGTCTGTGTGGATAGTCATTCTCAGGGAAGCAAGCATTCTAATTCTTGACATTTCCTTTCTCTTTGAGTTCCTTCTTCTTGGAATTTGCCACTCTGTCATTCATTTGCAACTCAGTTTGTTTTCTTCTTTCTGAATTCAACTTCTTTGAAATCAGCTCTTGCCTAGGCTCTCATTATAAACTCATGATCTTCATCCTACAGAGTGCTGGAGCGTGTACACGCCTGATCTTACAGCACCTGGCTTCTACTCCTCTTTAGCCCTATTCTTGCTTTCTTTTTTTTTTAAATTTTATTTATTCATTTTCAAGCAGAGAGAGAGAGAGAGAGAGAGAGAGAGAGAGAGAGAGAGAGAGAGAGAGAACGAGAACACCAGGGCCACCACCTTGTGGGTCTGGCTTATGTGGGTACTGGAGAATTGAACCTAGGGCCTTAGGCACTGGAGGCAAGTGCCTTAACTGCTGAACCATCTTTCCAGCCCCCTATTCTTGCTTTGAGCTTCAGTCACTTACTTAGGCTTAAAATGGATCATGGCTTTATTTTGAGACTCCTTATGGGAAGTCGTGGTGTTCCTATTGCAAAGTATATACTTTCTAACTTTTAACCCAAGTTTATATCCATGAAGCAACTACTACAATCAAGATATGAACCATAGGTTTTCTCATGGCCCTTTACAATCCTTTCTTGTGGTCATTCCCTGTTTCTAACGACCATTGATTTTCTTTCTGTCTGTAGTAAGTTGATCAGTACCCCTCAAAATATATATGGACCCATAATCTGTACATGGACTATTTGGAAAAAAATGAGACTTTGCAAATAATGTTAGGGATCTGGAGAGGAGATCATCCTGGATTAGTGTGGACCCTAATTCAATGACAAGTTTCTTTCGAGGAACAAAAAAAGTGTGGAAGGGAAGATGAAAGGAAGTGGTAAGAGAGACTTAAGAGATGTAGCTACCAGCATCTCTGTTGTTGGTCCCCAGAGCCCTGGGAGATGCCTAGAGAGCCCCCAGAAGGAGCCAGTTCTACTGACAACTTAATTTTGGACTTCAGGCCTTGAGTACTATGACAAAGTGAGTTTTTTTCCCTTGTGAAACACTGAGCTAGTGGAAATTTATCACAGTAGTCTGAAACTAATACAAGATCAGTTTACATTTTCTAAAATTTCACAAGAATGAAATTATATAATATGTATTATTCTTATGTGGATTCTTTCAGCATAATTAATGCTGCCTATAGTCATGTCAATAGAAAAAAGAGTTTTAAGCTCTACACAATGTAACACAAACTGTTTCCTATTTCTAGAACAGTCATCTTTTCCTTCCGCTTTAAGAGAGCAAGTCGGTTCAGAAGGTAGTTGAGCCACTGTCAGTGCCATGCTGTCAGAGCCACTCTTTTGTTCTTGCAGAAAAACCATGCTTTCAAGTGATGGAAGTCTTGTGGGAGCTTCTCTGGATATTTTACTGCAAATCTTAAATACTTCCATTGCTCTGTGAGTTTCCTCTAAATAGCGTAAGGCCTGTGAGAAGTGCCTTGTGGATTTATGGCCATGCCACCCTGAACACGCCAGATCTCCTCTGAAGTGCCTTGAGGGTACTTAGACTTACATAACTGGTTCCTGATAAAGTAATGCACATAGTGGATGTTACTAAGATATTTTTTGCTTATTTTATTGCTTTTCAAAAATAGAATCTTGACTTATATCAACCAAATTAAATAATTTAAAACTGTATTTTTAGGAAAATGTTTTATTTTCATTTGTATGCTAAATCTTTAACAAAAGAAAATTCTGACTCACCTGATTATTTCTAAGGTATAAGGTTTGGTTTTAAACCTTTGCTTATATCTAAGACTTGGTGATAAAATGAGCTAACATTCAGAAAAAATGTAACTATATAAATATTCTTAGAAAACTTATAGCACTTATTTAAAATATTTTAAAAATACTTAAACATACATAGTGAGATTGTCTTATGAAGGTCGACTTGGATGCTGAATCAGTATGTCATGGCTTGTTTATAAATTATTAGGTGTTAAGACATTCTCTTACTCCTGGTTCAGTTTAGTTTTGAAATAATATGCTATTTAAAGTAACTTAAACGATGGTAAGTAGAAATAAAGATAACATTTATTTGTTCATGTATTTGATTTTGATCTTAGCCTGATATTTTTCAGATTCTGTTTGGCTGTTTTATTGGGAACATTTTGTCCAACCATGTAATACCGTTAAGCCTACAATCAGATAACATTAACTCGTTTTTCAATCATTGTGGCCATTGCTGTGCTCTCTCAGATAAGCATTTGAATTCACATCCTTTTTTTATCTTCATGCAACTGCTTTTTTAACTTTCCCACCCCCACCCCCCCCTTTCCAAGCTGGCCTTTTGACAGTGATCCTCCTGCCTATACCTCCCAGGTGCTGGGGTTACAGGTGTGTGCCACCATGCAGCACTGGGGAATCCAACCTTGCCTTTTGCATGCTAGGCAAGCTCCCTGCCACCTGAGCTACATCATCAGCCCTGTCTTTATGCTTTGAACAACAGTGATGTTACTATGAAACATCAAGCACACCCTGTGCTTTGCTTTTCTTATTCTTTGCTAGTTTATTGTATCTAGCCACAGTTGATTTTGTTTAAAAACACAAGCTTATGGAATTCAGTGGTTCTCCTTTTATTTGGGATATAAATACACACTATTGTCATAGTTGGTTACTCAGGTGTTGTATTGGGTGTCACCATTTGCTTTTATTGAACTATTTCTAAGTTTTGTATTTTAATTTTCTGATATCTTACCTTCTCTGCGCTCAAATCTTATTTCAAGAATGGCCATTTTAGCGCTGGACAGATTACATTCTCTTCATTGCTAATCTCTTTTTTAAAAAATATTTTATTTATTCATTTTCAAGCAGAGAGAGAGAGAGAGAGAGAGAGAGAGAGAGCGCACCAGGGCCACCACCTTGTGGGTCTGCCATATGTGGGTACTGGGGAATTGAACCCGGGACTTTAGGCACTGGAGGCAAGTGCCTTAACCGCTGAGCAATCTCTTCAGCCCGCTAATATTCTCTTGACAAATATATACAGTAACTTCATTGCTAATATTTTCTTGACAAATATATATGGTAACCTAATTGTGAAGCTATTATACTATTTAAAAACCAAACAATTGTTTTGCTCCAGAAAAATCCCATGATAGTGTTGCAAAAAAAATCTGTATATATTTCAGTATGGAAAAAAATTAATGTACACAGTCAGCACACATAGACTTATGAACAGCCTTTATTGGCATTTGGATTTAATTTGTTTAAAGATACATAGCTGTATATTCAGAATGATTTCTAAGTGAAATGAGAATTTCAGCTCTTATTTTGAAGAAGTTAAAATATTTGTAAGAACATTTAGGAAATGGCAAGGCATACCTTTAGAAGGTAATACTTAATACAAATACTCTTGTCATTACTTTTTAAAAAAATTATTTACTTGTAAGCAGAGAGTGAGATAGAAGAGAGACAGAACAGGTACGCCAGGGCTTCCAGCTGCTGCAAACAGACTCCGGTTGCATGCACCGTTTTGTGCACCTTGCTTTACCAGGATACTGGGGAATCGAACTTGGGTGGTTAGGTGTTGCAGGCAAGCACCTTAACCGATAAGCCATCTCCCCAGCCCTTGTCTTTACTTTTTAATGCTTTTTAAATTTCTATGCTTTGCAACCATAACTGAATGAGAATTTTCTAAACTGTGTTGCTTTCATTCAACTTCTGTGTGTGATTTGTAATTTATATGTGACAAAAACATTGGTGGCATTTGCTTTGTCTCTTTCCTATAGTTTATCACAATTTCACTCTGGCTGTAAAATAACACAAGTACTAGCCATGGTGGCATGCACTTGTAGTCCCAGCACTTGAGAGGCTGAGTCCAGTTTGAGACTTGTCTGGGCTACATAATGAGACCCTATCTCAAATCTAGAAAACTTCAAATGTTCACAAGTTTGTATAGTATTTACAGGTATTCAGTAATATTTGGGGTAATTTTTTCCTTAATAACAAATAAGATACTCAAAATGTCACTCTTTTGAAATCAATTTGATGACAGAATAGAAGCTATATATTCATTATTTGTTGGCTATTAGCATAAAGAAGGGGCTGGAGAGATGACTCATTGGGTAAGAGTACAGCAAGCATGAGGACCCAGAGTTCAATCTCCAGGACCCTCATAAAAAGCTGGGCGAGGCCATGCATTCCTGTAACATCAGTGCTGGGAAGGGTAGAGGCAAGGGAATCCCAGGAGCTCTCTCGTCAGCCAGTCTAACTGAAAAGTAGGGAACCCAGAAGACTGTCTCAGTAAAATAAGGCAGTGTAGGATACCTGACATCTTCTTCTGGCCTCTGCAAATGTGAGCACAGGATGCAGACATCTGCACACACATGTGCATACACCACACACACATTACACATAAAGACTAAATACTTATTTTATGTTAACTACTTTGTATAGGTCTAGAATGTGTTCTTTGTGAAAATCAGCTCCTGAAGTTAGCACATAGGCAAAAATCTTGTATTAAGGTCATCTTAAGAAACTTGACAAATCATTTGTAAATTTTTATATTATCTGTACAAGGATAATAAAAAGTTAAATTTTTATATTTATATAAAGCACTTACTGTTTTTGGTAAAGTACTTGCTACAAGTATGAGGACCTGAGTTCAGATCCCCAGCACCCAGGGAAACGCTGGCCTGGCCAGGCAGCCTGCATGTAGTCGAAGCGCTTAGAGGCAGAGGTGGGGGATCCCCAGCACAAGCTGGCTAGTTAGACTGCTGGAAACAGCAAGCCTGGCTTCAAGTGAGAGATCCTGTCTCAGTAAGGTGGAGAGTGATTGAAGAAGGCACCAAACCTGGTCTCCACACGCACATCTACCCACATGAATGCCCATACACACATACACACGCACACACACACAGACACACACTTGCACACACATGAATACACAAAAGAAAAAAAATTGAAATTGCCAGAATTAATTTTCTGGAATATTATTTAAAAATCTGTTACAGATAGTATAATAGAGTTACATGGTTACATAGTAGGGTAGGATATGAAATGGTAAATAGTATATTGCCTTTTTTATAATTGTATTAGAAAATGACTTTCTATATTAGGACACACTAAAGTTTTTCACTTAAAATTTCATTCTTTAGCAATTCATAGCTATATATAAACTGCAGAATAACAACTCAGTTTCAGTACTTTCAGAGAAGGTGTTTTAAAGTAAATATGCCAACAAAAATTACCTGTTTTCTTGGAAAAATTAAAATGACATAGCTTATTATTTCTGAGATAAATCAGGGCAGTGGTTATAATTTTGCATGCTAAATGATGGATTTTTTAAGCCTTTACAATTCTCTTGGAACTTCCTGTTTAACATTTTTTAAAAATGTTTTTAACTGTAAAAAATAAGTGGTTTCATTATGACATTTATATACATGCATACACTGTGCTTTGGTTACAATTACCCTCTCTATTACCCTTTATTATCGCCTTCTTCCGTTCCCTTCCATACCCCTAGAAGTTCCCCTTTTTCTTTCTCATCTACTCCCCCTTGATGACTTCATAAGACAGTAAAGACTTGATACTTGTCTTTCTAAGTCTGGCTTATTTCATTTAACATAATGATCTCCAGGCCTATCAATTCTCCAGTAAACAACATTATTTCATTCTTCTTTTTGACTAAATAAAACTTCATTGGGTGTATATTTTAATTCCTCTGTTGGTAGTTTCCAAAGCTGTTTGAAAACAGCCATAACCTGGCTCTTGTTCATCGTGTGACAATAAATGTGTTCGTGCAGGTATATGATAAGATTACTTTGCTTCTTCTGGATTTATATCCAGAAGTTAGATAGCTGGATCATATAGACATCCTGTTTTTAAGTTTTAAAAATATGTCTAGCCAGACGTGGTGGGGCACACCTTTAATCCCAGCACTTGGGAGGCAGAGGTAGGAGGATTGCTGTGAGTTTGAGGTCAGCCTGGGCTAGAGCAAGACCCTACCTTGAAAAACCAAAAGAAAAAAAAAAAACGTGTTTTAGTGTGCATTTGTGGAGTGGAGGGCATGCCAGGGTGTCTTGCCATTGCAAATGAATGCCAGATGCTTGCACCACTTTTTGCATCTGGGTTTACGTGGGCTCTGGAGATTCGAACCAAGGCAAATAGGTTTTGCATACAAGTGCCTTTAACTGCTGGGCATCTCCCCAGCCCTGTTTTTAATTTTTTGAGAAATCTCCATACTGGTTTCCATCATGGCTGAGTTAATTTACATTCCCATTGGTAGCTTGTAAGTGTTCTTCCCTATCCCTGCCTCATCTCTTTCTCACCATTTATTATGTTTTGTTTCCTTGATGATAGCCATTTGAACAAAAACAGACATTTGAAATGTCATAAATAACAATGAGAAACATCAACTATGCTCCCAATAATGTTAGAATAGAAAGGAGCTCAGAAATAGGACAAACTAGGAACTTAAAGTGATTAAAAGCATTGATAACTAGCAATAAAAGGGGAATGGGTTAAGGGGAAAAAGAGAAAAACAATGAGAGATGAAAAGTATATGGGCTAAAAGTCTTGAGAAATCATAGTGAAGGAAAACATAATTAAAAATGCTGAGAAATACAAAAGGAGAAAGAGAAAAGAAACCCAAACAAGCCTGTCAGTATTTGCTCCTCGTTCAGGGGAAAGAGGATGCAGTGCTTCTTTCTGTCATTTTGCAGTTTCATTGACTAGTGGTCAGGGGTTATTGAACCTTTCCCTCTGTAAAGTTCAGGCAGGTTAGACTAGAAAGATGTATTTGCAGGCCGAGTTCTGGCCTGCCTTTTCTTTCTGGGGTGTTGTGTTGTGCCAATTACTGCATTGAATTTCTGTCAGTGTTTCTCGATAGTCAGGTCTGCTAGCATAAGGAATGTAGTGTCTACTGCCCTCAGATAGCTCTTGTCAGCTGAGCCCAAGGATATGCCTTTGGACTCCATGCCAAATGGGAAGTGCCCATGGAGTATGGAGATATAAAAACAGGATAATCTCTTTATGTTTTTTAAAATTGCTAATTTGTCTTTTGCTCTGCTCTGCTCTGATATGTGTTTGGAAAAGTTATTTTCTCGAAGTAATTTTTTCAGATCATATTTGAGATTAATTTTCTTCTATAATTGAATTTAATTATCTTTGATTGTCCTAAAGTTTTAATTTCATATTTCCTAAAATTAGTTTGCAGTGATTAAATTTTACTATGTAGATAAACTGGATTAAATGTCAATTTGACTATTCCAAATTAGGATTTTACCCTGAAGACTATTTCCAAGTTAAAAAAGAATGGAAGTAAAATCCATAAACTCCCTGGAAATCTAATGAGGACTGAAATTTCATCACAACTGACAATTGTATTGGTTTTTAGATTCTGTTATGCTTCAGTTGTTATATCTCCTGTAGCAGACCACAAAAGTGTACATAGGTCACTTGGAAAGTATACAATTATTATGAAATAAAAGGAGCAAGCTGAATGCCTGCCATGTCCACAATGCAATAACTTTTTCAGTGAGAGGAAAAGGAAAACCCTCCTTTCTACCACTCTCCCTAAAGCATTCTGGATTGCAAACACTGAAAAGTAGTTGTATTTTTTTTTATCCTGCTGGTCAGGATAGTATTTTTGAGTGCTTAACATGTTGGAAACATCATTTCAGTTCCTTGGGATAGTGCTGTTATGTAGAGTTACACTGAACAGTGTAGATACTCTGTGTTCACACATAGCTGTTGGAGTTGTCCATGCTGGGTTACAACTCTGCACTGAGCTCCACCCTAGCCCTAATCACTGAGGTGTTTCTACTTCTCCCTACTTCCTTTCTTGATAGTACAGTTATTCTGAGAATGTGTTTAAAAATAATTCCAAATTTTATTAATTGCAATTAGTTGTATCTTAACCTGTCTTGTGGACATGGATTTCTTTAGAAGCTGATTTTATTCTATTAAAAGACACATTGATTTTTAACATTTTAGAAGCTTAACTCAGAGAATAGTCTTACTTCTTTCATTTCCAAGATATTGTTAGAGAAATATTTGGAAAGATACAGCATCAAGCAGTAGTGAAAGTTTTTTTTTTTTTGGTGTACAAATTATTTATGCCAAGAAAATAAAAGAGAGAAATCTTGAAAATTCATCGAGGACAAGTTTTGAAAGTATTGGAGAACAGGAGTTCATCCCTTTTATCTTGTGGAATGAATGCTGAAGTCTGAGCAGAGAGGGCCGCAGACACCCTGAAAAGCATTGATTGGTTAAAGCACAAGCTGGGGTAGAAGGTCAGAGCGTGATCCCTTGGAGGTGGGGCAGTTCCTTGTTACAGTGTGTCTTAACTTTAGACCTTGCCCAAAATAATGGAGAATTAACAGGAGCAGAAGTGATTTCAACCAAATAAGTCATTAATTGAGTAGAAGTTTAACTTACTGTGTTCCAGACGGCTTCCAAGTCTACAGTGATTAGCAGAAGACTAAACTATGAATTTGTTATTAAGAATTTTTCTTTTAAGTAGATTTTTGCAGTAACTTCTTTAGGCTATTTTCTTAAGAGGTTTATAAGTAAAATTTTCAGGTGATGAACAACTAGATAGTCTATGTTGCTCGCTACCTTATTTTTCAAGCCAGGGTCTCTTGCTGAACCCAGAGTTTGCAGATTTAGCTAGAGTAACTAGCCTGCAAGCCCTGGAGATTCTCCTGTCTCTGTCTCCCCATGCACTAGGAATATAGGTGTGTGTGGACATGCTTAGCTTTTGCCTGGGTGTTTCGAACCTGAGTTCAGGTCTTCTTGCTTGTATGGCAAGAACTTTGCTAAATGAGCTATCTCCCCAGCTCCTAAGAGTTTTAATAACATGCAGATGTCAGATTTCTGTTACATGTATTTTTACTTCACCTTTTGAGATGATCACATGTTTTTTCCCATGTAGCCTCTGAATATAGTGACTTGTACTGATTTGTTTTTAAATATTCCTACCTCAATAGCTCTTTCTCTCTCCCTTCCCTCCTCTGTCTTTTCCTTACTTCCTCTTTCCCTCTCGCTTTTACCCTCTTTCTTTCTCCCTCTCTCCTTTCCTGGTAATATAATAATGCCTTTATTCTGCTCATATCTGACGATTCTATAGTCATATACTGGACTACACTAGATATCACTTGACTCAACTAGATTTTTTAGTTTTTAGTTTTTATAAGAATGGGTAAAATTTAAAAGACAAATTGTTAAGGTTAGAAATCTGTAAGAAAATGGAAAGTCATAGATTCAGAAACAAAATGAGAAAGTTTTCTTAGTTTTTGGCACACATGTGTATGTAGTGTGTGTGGTATGGTATGATTGTGGTATATGCCACGAGTATGTGCAGACAGCCTCGCCTAGTGTTCATAAGTGCAGAGGCCAGTGGAAAACATCAGGCATTCTCTAGTCCTCTCTGCATGTTTGCTTGAGACAGTCTCTCGATGAGCCTGGAGATGGTGTTTTGATTAGACTGGCTGATCAATGAGCCCCAGAGATTTCTCCTGTCTCTGCTTCTCACACAACTGGGGGTACAGGTGTGCATAACCACACCCAGCTTTTTACATGGGTGTTTAGGATTGAACTCAGATTATTTCAGGCCTTCCCAGGACTTCATACTTACATT
This sequence comes from Zapus hudsonius, assembly GCA_004024765.1. NCBI lineage: Eukaryota > Metazoa > Chordata > Mammalia > Rodentia > Dipodidae > Zapus > Zapus hudsonius. The sequence continues at coordinate 26,763 of PVHP010022957.1, forward strand.
GTAAATGTTCTTACCTGGTGAGTCATTTCCCCAGCTCAAGAAACTTTTTTTTTTTTTTAAATAATGGTTCCAAGTATCCAATTTCATTATTAATCTACAGGCCCATTTTTCTTTTGTTCTCAAAAATTTCCAGCAACATTTATCATTTTAATCCTTTTTTCTCACTATATGGCATGAGTATATGAACCTTACATGTCTTTTAGCTGTAATTTCAGTTAAGTATATTTTCTGACTAGGCTGTTTTTGAGCTAGAGGAGAGTTTATTTCATCTATATTTTTATTTCATTAGTGCAGTTTGCATTTTCCTATTTCCTAATTGGAGTCACTTTGTATTACATTGCTATCCCTACTTCCATTTGTATCATTTCCTGTTCATTTTCATTTGAATATCTAAGAACATTTCTAAGTGAACTTAATTTTAAAGTTTAAAATATTTATTGTCTACCAGGCCTAGGGTTTGATCTCTAATACTGCCCTTCCTAACTTTTTGTTAATCCTATAAAATTTATTTCATATTGACTAAATTAAAATCCTGATTGATCCTTTTGACTAAATTTTTTTAGCATTAAACATCTCCATATTTTTTAATGTCATGGCTGGGGAAGAAATGCAAGGCCTGATGCATATGCAATTGGGCAAGTGTTCTACCTCTGAGTTATATGAATGATAATTGAATACTGTTTTTCTGATTAACCTCACGAGAGGGTTTGTTTGTTCCTTTGCTGTTTTCTCTCTGCTTCCTCCTTCCCTGTGTCTGTCTTCTGTCTGTCTGTCTGGTATTCAGTAACCCTTAGTTTTAACATCCTCTCTCCCCTTCTGTACAGTGAAGAACCCACTGTTTCAGAGTTGAGTGATTTGATTAGCAGTTATATGGTAGATACGGCAGGTCTTGTCCCAGACACTTTGGGTTCTTTGGTTCAGTACTTGACAACAGAATAGACATGTCAGCCCCACCCCCAACTATCACTGCCCACCGCCTGCGGAGGCAATGATCACACACACACACACACACACACACACACACACACACACACACACACACACACACACACACACACACACACACACAC